>JAHWFO010050472.1:439160-507507 GCA_023313115.1 Rhysida immarginata
TTTTTTTTTCTACTGTAATATCATATGTGATTAACCCTAAGTCACACGTAGCTTGAAAGAAATTTTAAGAGTGTTTATGAAACTTGATCCCATTTCAAAGTATAGTTCGTGTTTTGCAAATACTACCGAGAAAGGGGAGAGAAATGTAAACATTGATCGCAACGACTCAACTTCACCTTAATCATATCCGATGTAATGAATTCAAGAAAGTAAAAAAATAAAAAAACCCAACTTCAGCGATAAAAAAAAAAAAAAAAATTCAATTACATGTATTTCATTGTTATTTTGTGTAGAAAATGTTTGAGAGCAAATAAACCTGGTTTAGTTCCTTTCATTTAAAATTTCGCACTCTTCCTATAATATCATCGTATTACAGTTCAACATTCCGACGTTGTATTTAATTCCATATAAATTTTACCGAGTGACTCAGTTATCCGATTTCTAGAGAACTAGGATGGGGCTTTCCAATTATCGGATCTGTCGAGATGGTTGGTTCGAGTTGCATTGTTTGTCCCTCAGCTAGAAAAGATGCGAAGACGTGAAGAGAACAAATCCAGCGAGCAACGTGTCAAAATTCAAATAAATCAGCGTACAGTGAAAAATAAGTATAATTGATGTCAACTTTATATGGATGCGTAGCTTAGCATTGAACTATTTTTTCCATTGATATACAGGGTGTTTCATAATTGGTGTCCCGTCTTTAGGTCCAAATAACGGCTCAAGGGGAACAGGTGGGGGGGGGGATGAATATTGATTATTTGGTTTTGATGTCCACTAATTCCGAATAAGAACATTTCGCATCCCTGGGGGGTGAAGGGGTAAAATTTGAAAATTTTAATTTTGTAGGGGTAGGGGTAGACCCCATGTGTTATTTAGAAAGTTGTAGACCATCGTGTAAAATGTGAGTTTAGCAAAAAACCCTGTGAAAAAATCTCATGCCCTGCCACCTTTATTGAGTGGGTAAAGTGTAAGGTACGGCTAGCCGATGTGGACAAAAACCATACTTATTAAAAAACAGTAGGGCCTACATTTGGAGTGGGGTCAAGACCATTACCTTTTCAGTGTAACGACTCATTCATTCTCATTCATTTTCAAAGGTACTGTTTTCTAATAAATAATAAAGTTCTAATAAGTTTCTAATGAGTTTTTCTGTATTTGTCTACATTAGCTAGCCATACCTTTCACTTTACCCACTTGATAAAGGGGGCAGGGGATGGGATTTTTTCACCGGGTTTTTTGCTAAACCCACATTTTACATGATGCTCTACAACTTTCTAAATAACACATGGGGTCTAACCCTACCCCTACAAAATTAAAATTTTCAAAATTTACCCCTTCACCCCCAGGAACGCGAAATGTTTTTATTCGGAATTAGGGGACATTAAAACCAAATAATCAATATTCATTTTCCCCCAATCTGTTCCTCTTGAGTCGTTATTTGGACCTAAAGACGGGACACCAATTATGAAACACCCTGTATAGTCTCTTGAATAACAAATATAAACAATACACCCACGCATGTCCAAACGTAATTAAAAATAAATAATGAAAAATGGGAAAGAAAATTCCGCAGCCTCGATTCTTTCCTATTTTTCAAAATTAATTTGAACAGCTGAGACTGGCTTACAATTAAAACCCTCACTGACCATCTAATGATTTGTTCTTTAATTAAAAATAAAACCAAAAATTTCGCCAAAAACCGTTTTGGCAAGCACAAAAACACTTATAATTTGATATACCAGGGTGAGTCAATTATCATCTGCACTCTGGCTGTTACATTTATGAAATCGATTTTAACAATAGAAAAATATATCATTTTCTACATAATCCCCTTGCTTTGCAACAAAACCTTCGTATTCGCTCAGAAAAAAAAAACTATAAGCCCTTTTAGAGGACCAAACAGATGAAAGCCCGATGGGGCAAGCTTGGGATAAACAGAGCATACGCCAAGATATTGACGATAATGTGTGGATGTGAATTGTATACAACATCAAAACGCCTTTCCTGCATTAGCTCTGAATTGCGGGAAAGCACTTTCTACATAATATGCACAGTCTATAGCCCCGGAAGCATCCACAAGCAACAACAACAACAAAAAAAAAACGAATCATCGCATGCTGCTATTTCTTGGTACAAATCACATAAGTGTGGCAGACATCGTTTGTCTCACTTGGTGACATCTGATGGGAAACACAAGAAGACAATGCGCCCCGCGGAATTGAAAATATAATTGAAATGCGGATAACTTTTATAATTGAAAACAACATAGTAAAGATTTGGCATTTATTAATCCAGATGTACGAGGAAGAGTCAAAAAGTTAGCTGCAGGCGCTCAGAACATGGTAACATTAGTTTTCTTCAAGAGATATGGCAACATTCGACAACAACATTGCTTATACATTGTTCTTGATATTGTGTAAAAAGTGAACACGTGGGACAAACAGGTCAGTGATTCTGACTTATCCTTTGCAAACGACGTCCACATTACAAGTCTGTGCAGTGACTCGTTTGGTTTTTTTTTTGTGGGCGGAAACCCAACTGAAATTTTTCACCGATTAGTCAAAGGGCATGGTAATAAGCAATTTCTCGTCAAATAATCCCTAAATAGTGTTTTTCGCCAAGACAACGCAACACTTCATTCAGTACGCATCACAAAAGCCCTTTTGGGTCATTTCAAGTCAGATCTGGGAACGTCCACCCTATAATCCAGAACTGTCCATTGTGACTTCCATGTTTTCAGATCCATGTTTTCATTAACGCGTTACCACTCTGATGAAGTCAAAAAAGCGACGCCAGAGTGGTTATCTCATATAGGACGGCAATCTTTCGAAGGAATAGTGAAACTGGTGCCACGCTACAATAAATGTTTAATGTTCACTTTTCCACGTAGTCACCAAGTTGATGTAGCCCTTTCTAGTAAAGTGGTTTCACTCTGAAACCACCATCGAGTTTGTATTTGCTTCTCTTACACTGTGGTTCTAGCATGAAACCACCTCGTTTATTGTTAAAACTACTGCCATCTTGAAGTCAGTACCCTGAAACCACATGTACCAAAAGAATTACTAATGGTTCATTCAAAACAATGCCCATTCATGAAAACTGAAGACGTTGTACTCAGAGTAGTACGACAGAAAAGCCATCTAGAACAAGATGGTATTTGTGTATTTGCAATGTAGGATATGTCTAATGCCTTCAATAAATTGTTTCATGCCCTACAACTCAGGCATAGTGGTTTCATTGTTTAAAAAATACATTGTTTCATTGTTTTTACCTTTTTCCCATATATTCAGTTGTTAAACAGGTATAGTAATAAAGAGCATTTACCTAATTATATGTATTTTGTCTTGTTTTAATTCGTGCATGAAAGGGTTAAACTACCTTCAATTAAACAAATCGTAGTAAGTTCTAAGTTTCAAAACTCTTTTTTAATTTTATGATTGTACAACTAATTTAGTTAAATGATCCAGCTCAGCTGATAAAAAGTACACGTAGTGGCCAGATTATTATGACCACCTGACGTTTGAACTTCAAACTTTGAAAGCAAATTAGCTATGGTTTCGCGCTGAAGTTGCTAAAGAGCCAGGCCATTATAAATAGGGAAGCAGGTTGTTTACCACGACAGTAGAAGTGATTTATTTCTGAAGATATGGGTAAACGACGCGATTTAAACAGCCTTTGAACGTGGAATGATTGTTGGCGCTCGGAGCCATGGAGCGAGTATCAGCAAAACAGCTGCATTCGTTAAATGTTCAAGAGCAGCTGTTTTTAGAGTGTTTAAAGACTGGACTAAGGGTCGAAAAAAATGGGTCTGAACGTGCGAGTTGTCGTCGTCAGCGACTAGTCAGTGTTCGGGCAGAACGGAGAGTGGCAAGAGTGGTACAAGACAACACAAGGGCTACAGTACATCAAATTACTGCGCAGATCTTAATCAGGGATCCTCTCAAATGATCTCTGAACGCACTGTTCGCGGTACACTGCTTCGTAAGGGATATGGAAGCCGAAGGGCTGTTCTAAGACCTTTGCTGTCTGCAGTTAACAAACGCCTCTAATTTGCACAAGACACAAGGATTGGACAGTCGAGCATTGGAAAAACGTCATATGGTCCGATGAATCACGTTTCCAGTTGCCTCATGCAGATGGTAGAGTGAGAATTTGGCAGAAACAGCATTGAAGCATGGACCCCACATGCATGAGTACAACCCTTCAAATTGTTGGGGGGCGATGTTATGGTTTGGGGCGTTTTCCTGGCATGATTTGGGCCCTTTAATTCGTGTGGAACAACATCTGAATATCACAATTTACCTAAGTATCGTTACTGATCAAGTTCATCTTATGTTGATAGCATATCCCAATGGAGACAATGTGCCATGCCACGATGCTCGTATTGTGCAGGAGTGGTTTCAAGAAAATGAGGGAGATTTTATCTTTCTTAGGTGGCTCCCACAATCACCAGATCTCAATCCAATATTGAGCATTTGTGGGACAAAGTTGAAAGCGCCATCAGGCAGGTGGTTCCACAACCATTAAATCTTACACAACTGGACAGTGTTATTCATCAGGCATGGTGTCAGATTCTTCGCATCACCTTTCAGCATCTTGTGGAGTCAATGCCAAGAAGAATCGCCGCAGTATTGAAGGCAAATGATGGCCCAACAAAGTGCTGATGGGCCATCATAATAATCTGGCCACTCAGTGTACATACAATCTCTATGATATTGCCGTCAGGCGAAACATGTCGAGAAAAGACCAATGGAATATTAAATTCATGTAATACAAAACAAGTCTTCAAAAAAAACTGTAATACAAAAAAGTCTCTCTAAAATGCCATACGGCCTCTTACCAGAAGAAAGATGACAAATCCCATTATGCTAACTACGTCGCCATTACTGGATACGCACCCAAGAAACAAGAAGAAGAGATGTCCATTCTCCATTTTTGTAACGATCCTTTCAAGACCGCAATTCTGGAATCTATCGAAATTTTTAAAGCCAAAAACTCCTCTCCAGACCTCCTCCTTAACTGTCAAGCCGATTTTTTAATTCTAAATTCTGTCTCAGATTTACTGTGATACATTTTACTATAATTTGTATTTTCATTTTCTTGACATTTTTGTGTATCAACCGTGCTTGATTCAATTATGTTTTTAAACTTATAAGTTTTATTATTCTACAAGGTGATTATAATTAAAGTCCCTTTGTAAAAATGCTATAAAAAAACAACCATGAGTCCGAATGACTTCAAATTTGGACTGAGCATTCTTGAAGAAAGGGCATTTGATATGGGATAAGAAAAAAATAGCTCCAAAATTTATCACTAGATGGCGCTGTAAGCGGCATATTATGCCTAGGAGGATTTGTACTATGCAAATTGAAAGATACGCATGCGCATGAGACATTGCATGTGTTATAAAAACGCAGGCCTCATGGCGTTCTCGTCATATTTGTATCTCAGCAGCTTGCCATGGGTCTGTCAATGAAGGATCGCGCTCTGCTTGTGAAGCTCTTTTACAAGAATGGCGACTCTGCCATAGCAGCTTTAAAGAAATTTCGGGTATTAAAGGGAATGAAAAAAGGATGTGGCCCGATGTCTGCAAAGGCTCTGAGGTGTATGATTAAAAAATTCGAAGCGACAGGTTCTTTTGCAGTGAAATCTGGCAGAGGGAGGAAAGCAGTTGCTTTGACGTCAGTAGAAGATGTGGCTGAAGCATTAGAGGAAGGGTCGAACAGTGGTGTGCAAACATGCAGTGCACGGGGAATTGCCCGAACTTTAGACATGCCTGTGAGCACGGTCAATAAAATTTTACGCAATATCCTGCATTGTTATCCCTATAAAATTACCCATGTTCAGGAGTTACTTCCTGCTGACCTGCCAATTAGACACACGTTTGCTTTAGAATTTCTAGCTCGCATGGAAGTGGACAATGAATGGCCATGGGACATCTTGTGGACAGACGAAGCCCATTTTTATCTCCACGGCGTTGTCAATACACAAAATTGCAGGATATGGGCAACGGAAAATCCTTTCGCATGTGTTTCAATACCGCTTCATTCTGCAAAGGTAACTGTGTGGTGCGGGATGACAGCATCATTGATTATAGGGCCATTTTTTTTCGAGGAAGTGGGTCCTGCGGGTCCCGTTACCTGTACAGTCAATGGTCAACGGTATGCGTGTCTTTTACGCAACCAGGTAATTCCAACACTTCAACAGCATGCATGCGTGGATAGAATAATTTTCATGCAAGATGGCGCTCCTCCGCACATTGCAAAGCCAGTGAAGCAACTGCTGAAGACACATTTCGGAGATGATAGAATTATCAGCCGTCATTTTCCGAGAGCCTGGCCTGCAAGATCACCGGACCTCAATCCTTGTGACTTCTGGCTCTGGGGTTACCTTAAAAATCATGTGTTCAGTGGCCCAGTTGCAAATTTAGCGGAATTGAAGGCTCGGATTACGCACCACGTTCACAACGTGACCCCGGAGACACTCCGGTCTGTTGTGGAACATGCTGTTTATCGGTTAAAACTTGTGGAGGAAAATGGTGGACAGCATATTGAACATGTCTTGCGCAAGTCCCGAGATAATTAATAGGCGTTTCCATTGTTGCTTTTTATGCGGTTTTTGGCCCAAGGACAATTAAAAACCGATTTTTCCCATCCGATGTGGTACGACCTTGCCGTGGTGGATGGGCTTTGCACTAACAGTGCCACAACTGTTAAATGACTTGAAAGTCATGTTTTCCATCATCAAACCCGAAGCAATCATGTTCATTGACCGGTACAGTTGATTTTTTGCTAATACTGTACTGTATAATAAAAAAAAAATCATGTTTAACTTGTTTTAGTGTCAATTGCATTCCTTGACCAACTTTAATGTAAAAACATCATGCCATAAACAACTCATGCCAAAGCCGTCGTATTTCAATTCAAAATGTCACTTCTAGCTGAATCCGCTTCCGTTATGCCGCTTACAGCGCCATCTAGTGATAAATTTTGGAACTATTTTTTTCTTATCCCATATCAAATGCCCCTTCTTCAAGAATGCTCAGTCCAAATTTGAAGTCATTCGGGCTCATGGTTGTTTTTTTATAGCATTTTTACAAAGGGACTTTAATTATAATCACCTTGTATATTAATCCGTTATTTGTTATCCAGTCGTTATTATTCTGCTTTCATCCAGTTAGTGTATTTCTATCTTTTATTGTACCCAATCTCTTATCCAATCAGTGTTCACCTAGCTGTTTGTTTAGATTCTACCTTTATCCAGACTATATTACTCATTAACTTTGCCATGCCATTCGTTGTATTTAATGCAATCATATTATTCCGCTGCACCATATCTCTGTATATAAGAGGCATGAAGCAGGATTAAATGTGTTCCCCAAGGATCTGCCCTGGGGCCAGCCTTGTTCAATTTCTTTATTCACGACTTTCCTAAGTTTGCAAAGTGCAATCTTTACTTGTTAGCCTACGTCATCAGTCGTCTACAAAAAGCTTTACACCAGTGTGAGAGCTGATTCTCTAAATGGCGCTTAAAGCTGAATGTTAACAAATGTAAAGCCATGTTCATCACATGCAAACACAAAAACCCTCCAAGGCCCCTCATCCTTTATGGTAGGAAGCTTGAGTGGGTTAAAAGTTATAAGTAAGTACCTGGGAGTTGTGATTAAAGCTAAGAAAGCGAAGTTTAGTTTGATTGCGCTTCTGGAGCGAAACAGTACCCTTGGAGTGGACAGCAAACTTTGTTATACAAGATAGTGTTTCGCGCTATTCTATTTCACGGTATGCCTGCTTGGGCTTCTATCTGAAAGTCGAAGTGGAGGGATCTTCAGACCTTCCAAAATGTTATCATCCAGTCCATTGCCCAACTTGACAGAAGAGTTGCCAACAACCTCTCCTTCTGGGGATGACCCATATTAAATCTTATGTCCAAACATTTCTCAGGAACATGTTGCCCAAGATGGAAAATCATGAAAATACTGTGGTTGCTGGTATTCTGGACCACTCACATTAGGGGTCCCCTCAAGTTTCGAAGACCCCGTCATATCCTGGATGTCATTTTTGAGGACATTAACTACTGGATCTCCTAGGTCCTAGTTTTTTTGGTTTCGCTATTCGTCAATGTGCAATCTGATTCTCGTGTCAACCATGAAGGGACTCTTCTCAGGATGACTTAAGAGGTTCACCAGGCTTCTTTCCCATTTCATTGTACCTCATTTGGTTTACTTTTTGGGTGAGCGTGTTACTTTTTTTTTTCACTACACTGATCGATTGTCGGAATAAATGTCTGTATCCTTGATAAAGCCGGGAATAAATGGCGAAAGTAGTCGGAAACTCTGTTCTCCCGTTATTGTATTGCAAGATGTCTACCAATTTCATTGCTAGAAGCAATACTAAGGAATCCCAATTTAACGATCATAAATAAACGAAGCTAAATAATAACGCCCATGATCGAAAAAGTGGGCGAGAAAATAACGGAAGTTCAAATGTAGGCTAGTAAGGAGTATGGTTACCCAATGAGTTTTCTTACTATTTACAAGAGCGTTAAAGAGATTTCATTAAAGCAAACTCAATTTTTGCCCCAAAGCACTTAGTCTCTGCAATATTTTTGGAGGAAGAAATGACGTCTTGCAATTCAAGACCAAGCATACTCTTTGGAATTTCAGGTCCGGAGAAAGGGCAGATTACTTAATCCTCAGAATATCTTTATTTGCAATATTCTTCGCCCTTGAAGAGCGTTATCGTGCATAAAAATAAACTAGTTCCGAAAGCTACTCTGCAAAACTTAACATACGGCTCTACGATCTTATCCCTATATCTTACGGCAGTCTAACCTCTTATAAACACCCATTATAATGCCACAGCTATAGTGGCTAATTTCTCTGGTTAGAGGGCAGAATTCGAGACCTTGGCTTTCTTCAGATATGAACATATCGAGAATTAGTATTCGAGGGTTTTTTGATCTTGATGGTTTTTGCACTTTTTTTGAAAAGGGATGGGCGAAATACAGATCGCTGGTTTCTTAATGAAAACTCCTCTGATCGGACATTTCTGAAATATAATCTTTTCAGTTCATATTTTTCCCGTTCATTTTGGAGCAAAATGACATCAAAAACAAAGATGTATTGAAATTGTCTAGTGATTGTATATTTTTGCAACTGGACCGACTGTAAACCATTTACGTACTTCAATATTGAAGTTTCAGCAATATGGCTTTTACAAAAAGTAGTCTTTTATGGCTCATCATCATCCTTGACCTGTCTTTCTTGTTTCTGTTCCCTTTTTCTAGACCTGTTTCCAGAGAATAACGACAATTTGCTAAAATATTCAGCCATCTCGTTACTTTAGCTCGGGGGTGGCCGTGGCCTGGTTGTCTCGTCGGTTGGCTTGCCAATCGATGTAGTTCAGCAACTTCAGGCGCGGCCAGCTGCTGGTTGGGTGACGGCCAGGGCTTGAGGGCCACCGCTGGCGGGACAGCTATTTGAGGCGCGGCTGTTGGGGGACTTTGGTCTGACCCATTTGCCGATTGACCATAGCTGGTTTTCCAGCGGTTGGTGACAGCCTCTGGTTCGTTTATCCCCAGCAGCTCTTCCATCATGAAACCCCCCGTGCTTCGGAGGGCACGTTAAGCCGTCGGTCCCGGCTGCTACTGTCATCTCGTAGCAGTCGTTATTTAATGGGATGGCGCAAAACTCCCTCGTAGGAGTAGGTGCCGCAGATTATCGCTTGCGATAATCTACCCTCTGTACTAGATACTAGATACTTTAGCTCACTTTAGCTCTAGTAGAGTCTAAATTGCCTTATTTTTATTCTCCAATTGTTGTCCACTTAAAGCCTGTAAAATGGTGACGGGGAGCTGTAAGTTGTTGATTGTTGGTCTCTACTGAGAACCGGCAATAACGGTTGCTTGCCTTAAAGTTTTTATTTTCATGTTATATAAGAGCTTAATAGGTAAATAATTAAATAAACTGAGTGATAAGCAATATGATGAGTTTTTTTTTTATTGTACAATTAAAAGGGCCGACTCGTTTCGTCTGACGACTTCTACAGAGCCAAGATGAAGAAGGTAGGCAAAATACAAGGTAATGGAAACAAATCAGTTACAGAAATATCAAATTAAGAAGATATTCATTGATTGAGTGCACAAATTTAAAGTGGCTAATCAGAAATGACCTGACATCTGCTTGGCAATTATAAGGGGATCATGTGGAATGTCTAATGAGAGGACAATTTCACGTGCTTTCTAGTAGGTTTAGCATATTAAAAGTGATGAAAATCTTTATTGTTGACTCAAATCTTTTAAACGCATTGTAGATGTCATTAAATTTTAGGAATCTTAAGTGTTTTTTTATATCTTGTGACAATATAAATTAATAAATTGTAGACGTATAATTATGTCTCCTTAATTTGAAATTTTCGTTCTTGTGTTTCGTTTATCTTCCTTCTTCATCTTGACTGTGTAGCAGTCGTCAGACGAAACGTGTCAGCTTTTTAAAACTCACTTACGTATAATGCTTATTAGTAAAAATATTTAATTACTTCTTTATTAGCAATCTTATAAATTATGCAATTCATTTTCTAATGAGTTAGACGGTTTGATTGAATATTTAGTTACGCGTCGCTCCATTTCCCTTTTCTCCAAGAAATTTTTGATATTGTCAATTTAGTTTTGGACAATATTTTGAACAATTTTTAATATTATCAATGTTGCTTAACAACTAAATAAAATATTTTTGGAGTAAATTTTAAAATTTAGTGAATTAGTTAAATTTGCTGTTTATCTTGGTTATCTTCAGTTCTCGATCAAGAAGATAACTTTAAGTGAGTACCAACAAATAAAGATTCATATTATCACTGATAAATCATAGTAATAATACTTTACCTATAAAAGCACAAACTTCCCCAAAGATATTCGTTAGATCTATCTTATCATATTCGTCGGTGGCGATAATAAACACTGCTGAGTAATCCAAGAAACTGAAGAATATAGAGAGAAAGAAACGAAATGTATTTGTTATATTATTTAAAAATGAGCTTTTAAGTTTCTTAGATATTTCAGTTTTACAGTCTGTCTTCTGCAGTGGTGCAGTTCACGTGAACCTCAATTTTTAATTCCTTGTGCATCAGATACGACTCGGCATGCTTGACGTCTCCCAAGTACAGTCGCTTTTGGATTATTTCATTCGGATAAGTAGGAAGATTATCTAATTCCTAGAAATTAAGAAATAGTAATTAACTTTCTTTTTCATGGTAATTCATTATTATGGTTATAGTGTATGATTCGCAAAATGTTAATGAAATTATTGAGCTTACTAATGGAGTGTATAAAATTTGTGTGGTTCTGTAATCAGGATAACATTGGCAAAATTCAGCATAACCACCTGAAATTTTTTGCGATGCGTTAGAGATATGGCGTTCATTTTATAAGAAATAGAAGAAAAAGAGAGGATCATTTTATATGAAAATGACTAGAGACTTGCCCATTTCACGAATAAGTCAGTTAATACTTTATCCAATAAATTAGCCAAAAACCTATCTATCAGTCATGGATGTGTTGGGCATTAAGATTATCCTCTACGCTATCCTACAATAATGGAATGGACGGTGCACAGGTACTGAAAAAGTGATATTCTATTTTATTTAATATCCTATTAGATCTCCACGTCCAGAAATTACGTCAGCTATCCTTCTGGGCATACTTTCTACAAGGTTTAGAAAAAGAGCTTCCCATTCTTGCTGCAAGAACCAAGCCATGTCAACAGTGGATTTTAGACGTGGCTCTGGCCCTCCACCCGACCTCCAACTCGTCCCAAAAAATGTTCGACTGGGTCATGGCTCTATGCGGGCCAAGAAAAGCGATTGACATTCGTTTCTGTGTGCCACTGCCTGACGGAAGCCGAAACATGACATGGTGCATTCCTTCCTGAGAGTAACTATCTTCCTGGAATGGTTTTTTGCTGTCGGAAGTCACCGGCAAGAAAAGTTGCTTTCCCTAGAAGCGGCTTGTCCACTCTCAGCAAGTTCCTCAGCGTCCTGTCGAGTGCTTCAAACCCGTACTTGTGCATCATCGGGATTTTCGTCAGACTTCTTGAAAGATCACTTCAGCTCGTTGTGACCCTACCGAAATGTCACACGCAAAGCTCTTCCGTAATGGAGAGCGCCCCACCCATCAACTGCAGCACTGCAATGCCACTCGTCGCCAGAATCTTCTCCAACAGAAAAGACTTTCCTGTCCCTCCTCTGGTCCATCTAGAAAAACAGACTGCCTTCGATGCTTTCGTCTCATACTGCATCATTGAGTTCTGAGCACCTCAGTTTTGTCTGGATTCAACAGCGCCTTTCTTCAGCTAGTCTGCAAAGGGTTGAGCGGTTAAATGACTGCGACACTGCAATCAGCGTGTTTTTGCTTGGAATACTTCTGCGACGTCCGAGAGCTCCGTCAAAAATTCTCGCAGCATAAGAAGTACCCGATTGTCCAAAATGTATTTGTTGGCTTCAGAGTTACTATTGCCTTCAACCATATGCAAGGTTTTCAAGCCACGCCATGAAAAACATCCCCACACAATAAGTCCATCACTACCACCAAACTTCACTCAGTTAAAAAGCGCTCCCCTGGCATTCACCATTTCCAAATACGACCGTCCGTAGCGTAATTCCTCACTCCACAAAATGTCGGCGTTTTGTCCACTCTTCTTCAACAGTCTAATGTCGGCGTTCCAAACCACCACTGGAGTCTGGCAGCCTTGTTGTTTGGCTCATGTTTGACCTGTGTGTGGCTAAAGATCCGTGAATGCCGAGTGCATGCAAATTTTTTTAATGTTGCCTGTTGGAACTCTTTGTGGATGATCTGGATGGTTTCTTGCAGTTTTTATGAACCTCGCACTTCAACATCCGTCGGTCGCGTTCAATAAGCTTCCGGGATCGTCCGACGTGGGACGTGCTGTTCCCATGCCTATAGTGTTCTATTTATTCACGATATCGCCAATAATGTGGTTGTGATAATTTTCATGAACAGACATGCCCGCACTAGCACCCGATTATTACTCCTCCCTCAAAGGCACAAAGTGTTCGTCATTCATTAGCCATTCTCCACCTACGACAACGTTACACGAGCAAGTTACTACACCAGCAATATAAAATCACAATAGCTGCTGATGCATGACTTCCACGGTGTCACGTACCGGGTGATCAGTCAATTTCTGACCATTTCACTCGAATGACGTGCATTAGGGATAAACAATTGAAAGAATATGAGGTCATATCGAATTTCTAAATAGTTGGAGTTTGTATTGTTGCAACGGCGCTGCATGAAAATCGTATTGTTGAAAAATGGCGCCCGCTTTATCAACAGAGCAGAAATGCAAGGTTGTCGAATGGTATTTCGAGACAAAATCACCTGTAACCGTGCAAAGAAAGTTCCGGAAGGAGTAGAAGTGTCGAGACGCACCAGGCAGGCAAGCAATCACGGGTTTTGTCAAGCAATTTCGTGCCACTGGATGTGTTAAAGGCAAGAAAAAAGGCGGGAGCGAAGCTCGTGTTCAACGGCCAAAGTTGTCGAAAATGTTCGCACAAGGTTGGTCGATTCCCCTACCAAAAAATCTGTTCGCCGCCTATCCATTGAAGAAGGGCTGTCGTATACCACGACGTGGCGAATTTTGAGAAAGGATTTACACCTGTTCCCGTATAAGATCCATGTTTATCAGGAGTTAACAGACACTGGAAGACAGAAGCGACAACAATTTGCGATGGAGTTTGGAGCAGAAATGGAAGCCAATCAGGACATTCTGGACAACCTGTGGGTGTCAGATGAGGCCTTCTTCCATTTGTCAGGTGACGTTAATGAACACAACGTTCGTTTTTGGGGTTCCCAGCACCCTCATGAGATCCATAAGTCACCTCTTCATCCACGAAAGGTTATGGCTTGGTGCGCGATTTCCAAAAGTGGCATCATTGGTCCGTTCTTTTTTGAGGGCACCGTAACGTCATAGGCTTACCTTAACATGTTGGAAACTTTCTTCATCCCCGAGCTGCGAAGGAGGCGTATACCGCTTCGACATCAATGGTTTCAACAGGATGGGGCTAGGCCTCACACCACTAATCAATGAGAAAATCGGAAATCGTGTCATTTCAAACAGGTTTCCAGATCGATTCAGGGGTGGCTTTCTTTGGCCCCCTACGAGTCCTGACCTAAACCCATGTGATTTTTATCTCTGGGGGTTCCTTAAAGACAGTGTGTTCACTACAGCACCAAGAACCCTAGACCAGCTGCGACAAAGCATCGTCGACTGCTGCACCCTTGTGGATGCAGAAATCCTGAATAGAGTTATGAACAACTTCACCATTCGGCCGCGAGCAGTTCAAAACGTTCATGGTGGCCACATTGAGTATATCATCAAGACTTTTCCACGGGAATAAAAACTCCGAACTGCCTAAAATATCATACTGAAATGCTAAGTTTGTAAACATTAATGGGTCAATAAATCGTAGTACTGAAATGGTCAGAAATTGACTGAATCACCCTGTATTGTAAGGAACTAACTAGACAAGAAGGTGTGGAGTAAATCAAATTAAAAGATTTTTCAATTTTCGAGAAGTAGCGTTGTCTTCTCGCATGTGTACTTTGCTGCTGTAAGAAAAGGCACTGCTGGGTTGATGATGACTTCCTATGGGTTCAGACGGGCTTGTCTGAATTCCTGGCCGTCTGTCGGTGTTTTTGTAAAACGGAATTATTCAAGTCGTTTATCCAAACTTAAAATTTCACAAAATAAAGTTCATTATTAATACTTAGCAAAATGGAAGATTCTCGGTAGGTTCAGTCTTCAGTTTATCAAAGTTCATCATATCACACATTCAGAAGAAGTCAAAATCTTGCCTGGAAAAAAGATAGCACAACGGAGTGATTTGAGTGACTTCGAATATAAAATGAGTGGCGTTGCTCCAAGGGTTGGATTAAGCTTTTCCAAGAGCCACCCTTTTAGGATATTCACATACAACAGTAAGACAAGGCTTTTAGAAAGGGCTTTCAGGATCATGACCCATCAGTAAAGTAATGGGTTGAGTTAAAAGAAAGTTCGCATTTTCAGGTAAACGTTTGCACTGTAAATAGTTTTATTTAATTATATATGAACCATTTTGCTCAATAACCTTCGCCTTCGAAGGGGTAAATTAAAGATTCCCTTAGCCCAGATTTCCCAGTTTTCTGAGAGAAAAATTGATCCAACAAACCAATTCCATTCTGCGAGGAAATGCAAGCGAGTCTTGAAGTTGATGATTTCGATGATAAACTGATCCTTTAACATTCAATTTATGGATGCATCTTCATAATGTCTGCATGTAGGGGACTAAGTACTTCTATTTATTAAGGTCCACATACGTGACTTCCAAAAAGCAATGTTTTGTGCAATTTCAAAATTTATGGTCTTTATCTTCAACGAGACACGCATAATCAGACTACACTGAGTGGCCAGTTTATTAGGAGCACCCACGACTATGCAAATCCGTTGGCATAGCAATTACTACGGATCAGTTGGTCACGTGACAGTCGTTACCAATATAAAGCGAGAACACGCCTGTCAACTGCAAATAGTTTGACCGTCACCATGGGAAAAACAAAGGATCTGAGCGACTTTGAGCGCGGAATGATAATTGGTGCGGTAAACTGAGTATTTCCGAAACCGCACGTCTTCTAGGCTTTTCCCAAACAACCATTTCAATGGACTGGTTAAACAACCAAAAAACAACCAGCCAGAGACAAGCCTGTGGTCGCAAACGACTCATCGATCCAAGGGGTGAGCATAGGATGGGAATGCTTGTACGTGCGAATAGGAACGTCACGACTCGTCAACTAACCGTGGAGTACAACATTGGACCGCAGAATAACATCCCTGAGCGCATTACACGCCGTACGTTGGTAAAGGATGGGAATCTCCAGTCGGGTACCTTCGATCTCCACCCAAAACCACAAAAAACGTCTCCAATTTGCCCATGATCACTAACACTGGTCCGTCGACGACTGGAAGAAGGTCTGCTGGTCGGATGAATCCCGTTTCCTATTGCACCATGCAGATGGCCGACCCAGAATTTGGAAGCAACAGCACGAAGCGATGACTCCTCCTGTCTAGTTTCCACTGTTCAGGATGGTGGACGCTCTGTAATGGTCTGGGGAATGTTTTCCTAGCATACTGTTGGTCCTTTGATACGTGTAGAACAACGCCTTAATGATCAGGGCTACCTGAACATTGTTGCCGACCACTTTCATCTTTTCATGGCTATTGTGTATCCCCCCATCGGAAGGATACTTCCAGCCGGACAATGCTCCGTGTCACAAGGCTGTATCATCATGGAATGGTTCCAGGAGCACGATAATGAATTCAATTTAAACCCAATCGGATGAGCTGGAACGGGTTATTCGAGGCGTGGATCCACCACCATCCAATAAGCATCAACTGTGAGCAGGGTTGCATCCACATGGACAAACATCACGGAACGATGCTTCCAGCGGCTAATTGAATTCATGACACGGTGAATTCGTGCTGTTATAGCTCCTAGGGGTGGCGCAACAAAGTATTAGGTGGGGTGTTCCTAATAAACTGGTCACTCAGTGTATAAGTTACAATTATAGCCGATACCCCAACTCGATACAGGCAGTGACGATTTCATTTTCAACAAGACGACGCACCTCTACAATAATCAAACCATCCGTGAAAATCTGAACGACAGATTGCCGCAATGTTATGTAGGTTGCATACCAGTGGTGATCAGATCTTAATCCGCAAATTTCATTTCCTGCTGATCTCAACGAACGGCATCTACAGGGTGTAAATGGACGACGTTTCACAAATTTAAGGATATGTAGAGGATGATGTGGTGAACATTTTATATTAATAAAGCCATAGTCCCAAACGAAAAGCGACGGAGCCACAGCATGTTTGATGCCCTATTTTGCGCCAAGCCGTGGAATGGCTGCCTGAATTACTGTGTTGTCACTGCATTGGAATTTCGAGCGTGAAACCTAACCCGCGAACGTATTTCCGTCCAGCGACCGTTGTATGATTGGTCTGGTGCAGCACTTTTGCTGAAAGGTAGCGTAAAGGCGGGTAAGTTTGCCAGTCATGTAAATTGGCCGCATTACGTATTTTTTTTTTAATTTTAATTTTTAAAGCTTTCGAAAAAGCAATAAAGGAAAAGGAACAGTCAATTACAATAAACAACAATAATTTACAGGGGACATCGTAGTAAACGTACCTAGTTCAATGCTTGACAAACCAGAACATGATTAAAGGATTAAGGTGGGCGGTTGTTCTTTACGTCACCTCAGTGCACGAGCAGACAGTAAAGACAGAAGGCGATTATCACGGCAGCGATAGACAGTGTGGTTTTTATGGGAAGAAGGGGCTTCAGGAGATGATATCCATCGTCGTACGGTATCGGTGTGCGGAGACAAGGCACCGTCAAGGCGAACTGTGTTCCGCTGTTTGGCCAAGTTCAACAATGAACAGGAGACTGCAACCAAAGATGTGAACAGAGGACTACCTTCAACATCGTAGACAGCAGTAAATGTGGACACCGTATCGAGTTTGATTATGGCGAACAGGCGCATAACATTTGATGAGCTGCAGAACGAAACAGGGGAATTGCAGGCTATTGTCCGTCCAGCACACGCAAGGAATAGTTCGCCACAGGCATCCGCAAAGTCCCAGGCAAATGGCTGAAGTGCATACACTTGAATGGGGAGTATGTCTAATTAATATAATATGCAGTATTTGTGTATAAAATATTTTCACTATAACTGCATTTGTGTCAATCATTTCTGTAGTATTATCCGAGAGTAGCAGACCCTCTTCTGCATAATAGATAAGAAGAGGAAATCCAATAAGTCCGTTTGTGAGCACGGTCGTAATGCGCAAGTCCATTGCTCCGATTTTATTTCATATTGTTGTGGAAGTCAAAAAAAACAATACAATGATTTTGAAAAGGGCATTTTATTGGCTGCCGAAAACTTTCGTATAAGCTATCATGCTCACGGACAGAATCTGGTACGCTGGATGTCCACAAAACTGCCCCAATGCTACCAACGTACAGAGGGGCAATTCTCCGATCTAGGTAGCTAAAATTAAATTTGCAATTTTAATTGATTTTAATATCTTTTTTTCTCCTTGATTTTAGTCTCATGCCAGTTAAAACAGGATCTGACCTGAGGAGTAAAGCATTGAGAATGTTCAAGTTACAGATAATCTCGAAAATTTCCTGGAACTGTTTAGACAAAATATACGAACGTAGCTTACTTACTGCGTGCGTTAGCTGCCTCTTCTCATAGTTGTCCAGCAAGCTGTTTTTTTTTCGCTATAAAGGTTATTTTGAATTGTGATTTTGTGAAGGAAAGGCCTCATCGAATATCGTGAATATAATCGAACATGCGTATAGTTTTGATGACCATTGGATGTTGTTACAAAAATTATTTTAAAGCGGTATATCAAATTAGAGTCTAAGCCTATTATTCTGTATTAGTTCATCTACATAATAATCGTATGGCTCTATAGTTAGATCTTGTTACAGGATCTATCATTCTCTATGACCCTTTGTTTGAAAAGCATGCCATTGTTAATACTAGGTCTTAATCTCTCATGTTTTCTTCTTGAGAGATCCGCTCCGACAAACATCGACATTGTTGTAATGGTAAAATTTTGATCTGTATTTATTAGCTTGCTTTGGAAAACTAATGGAAACACAACAGAGTCACAACCGCACGTCCACAACACGATAATTTATTAATATAATAAATATTGTGTTGTGTTTCCATCCACAGATAAGGTAACTTATATTTTTATTTCTAATGATTTAAATCCTTGATTATCTTCGCAGCATCAATTCTTCCTCCAGCTTTTAATTTCACTTGGGATAGCTAAGTTAATTTTTCTGTTACTATAGTATTACGTATCTTTCCTATCTTCCCCATTTGCTTTGCTCGCTAGACTCTTCCAACATCTTCGATGTCTGTCCCTGTTATTTTTGGGCATCTTAAATATTCTCTTCAAATTAATCATAATTTTTAATTACGATATCTTCTACACCCTGTATTGCAACCCATCTTCATTTAAATAACAATTTTAAGTATGAAACTGTATAAATAATTACTATTTTTTGTTTCTCCGAGTAATCTTTGCGACTTACATGTAAAATATTTTTAACACATTCCAATTTCTCGTTAAATTTATTCTACGTGCCGTTCCATGGTGTTAAATATTTTTCTCAAAGCCTGATAGGATTAAAATATATAAAGCAGATAAGAACAAAAATAATCTCAACTCAAAAAAGTGTATATATAATTAGAAGCTTTTATACTAGCTCTGTCGCATGCAATGTGAGTATTTTCTTATTCTGCAAATCACTTGTTAACCTTATGTAAGATTTTTTTTTCTGTTAAATGTTATGCAAGTTTAATTTCTAAGTATATGGAGCAATAAAGCTATCTTCAAAAGACAATGTGAACATCATTATCAAAACAAATGAATACGAGAAGATGGACTTTTATCTTTCTTCTCTAGCCTCTCCCTGGGTCGACTGAGTCAGATTCAAGAGGCTATTAGATTCAACACACGTTCTTTTATTACTTAGGATGACCAAAGAGCACGAAGTTCGTCTTCCCCCAAAAACTGTTCCCCGTTTATCCTCATTTTTTTTTAGGAAAATGCTCCTCCCTTCCTGCTTGTTTCCTTTCATTAAAGAAAAAATTTATTATTTAATCAATAAATTTCTCTGATATAAACATACTATCATGCCAGAGTGACGATGAATTAACTGGCCGGTAAAATACCGCCTTGCTTCATCACAAATTTAATCGAATGGGTGAGAAAAGGAAGAAAAAGATTCCATAGTTTAGTCATTACATTACAGCTAAACAATAAAATTTCCAAAATCGATAAGAAAAACCAAACTCAAAATCAAAACACTAAAAGATATTCTATTCCATACTCAAAAACATTTAAAATAAAAACGGAGAAAAAGAAATCCTAGAAGAGATAAATAACATAAAAATCATACCAAAAATCCAAAATAATCTCCTAAAGAAAATATTCACAAAGAAAATATATGATCCCCCAAATAATTACACAAATCAAAATCATAATTTTAAAGAAATATGCAAAATTAATAACAAAAAATGGCAAATTGATAATATTGTGCATAACAATGTACAGAAATTTAATACTACGGCTCAAAGAACATGAAAGGGCAATACGATTAAAAAATCTCAATAACAGATTGACACTACAGTGTATTGAAAATTTACACATCCCAGACTGGATAAATATCAAATTATTTCAAAAGATAAAGTTACAAAAAAAATCATTTAAAGAAGCGTATTACACATAAATAAAACAAAAGTATTTGGCCAAACCAAACTATGAAATTAATAAAAAAAAAATGGCAAGTACTAAAAACTTAAAAATACCTATTCACCTTCAAAAATCACTTCATCTTTAAAACTACTTCACCCTTATTTTGTAAATCTAAGTGTTACTTATCTTTATTGTTATTCTTTTTTTTCTTTCTTTCTACACATTGTTGAGTTAATTGTTATTTCAAAACTGTCTAAAAGTATTTAAAAGATTTACTGAAGATAGGGGAAGACATCTCCTGAAATGTTTTATATTCCATCAATTCTAGATAATTTCCATCATGTTCCAAAACTATTTGCAAACACTGAACTTCAAAATTATCCCAAATTTAGGAAAGGTGTTTTACAAATTCCACATCAAAATTGGACGGTATCAGGATTTCAAATTTTCAAAAGTGACTTTCATCATTCCACATCCAAATTGGACATCATCTGAAACCAGACTCTGAAATTAACTTCTGTAGACTTGAAAAGTGAATTTCATTATTATTCAATTATTTATTATTATAATTTAAGTTTTTTTTACCTCGTGAAATTATAGGAAGTAAAAAAACATATACATTTTCTATTCCGTGGCATATATCACGGTAAGAAATTAAGAAATACAATACGAGGTATTTTTATTCTTAGAGATCGGTTGTGACTTAACCAGTACTTCCGAGGAAGAACGCGAAGTGAGAAAGTAACCGACCTTCAAATAATGTGGAAACCCGGCAAGGGAATTTTCCTGAAGGAAGTTAGCAGAAAAAAGTTCTGAGCACACGTTTTGATCTCGAAAAGTAAAGAACTCTCCACAAGATCTTCGGAATGGGAAAAAATCGGTGGTACGCAAAACTCTATTCTCTTTGATCATAACTATATACTTCATTCTTCCCGGCTACTATCATAGTTCGATAGGAGAGACATTTGCCTTAGATAATTTAAACAATGGAAGTTCTATTCATGGAATTTTTCTTCTCGGATTGCACATATCGAGGTTGGCTGTATCGAGGACATAAGGTGCGTTACAAAAATTTGTAGATTTAGAGCATAAGATTGTAAACTTTATCCTATACATCTGAACACATTTTCCTTAAAATGTTTAATGCGAGTTCACTGGAATAAGTAAACAAATATTTGCCTGAACCAGAATAAACTTGCCTTGATAAAATCCCCCATCGGATTTAGATCCGGGCTCTCTACTGGCTACTTCATACTTTTATGCCATATTGTGTTGAAGTCTAGTTTTGTTGACCTGAAAGAGTGGACTGTTGCATTATCATGCTGAAATACATTCTCATGTCCAGCTAGAATCTTTGTAAATGGAAGAAATAAACGTACTTGTCGTACCATTGTATATACCATGACGGAGCCACCACCATGTTGTCTGCTGAAGAACGATCTTTCTTCTTTGTGCAGATCTTGACAATAGTAAGCATTGCCGTCTTGGTCCTCGAGGGTCCACTTTTTTGTTTCGTCAGAAGACAACACTGAAAAACACTCATCTTTTCAGGTCATGATGTGGGGTTCCCTCAGTGGAAGTTTCTTTGCCACTTTTGAGAAACGGAGGTTGAGGCATGACTTCAGACGCCTGTGCACGGTGTATCGTGATACACTGAGTCCAGATTGCTGAACAGTTTTCTGCGCAGACACACACTGGTTGGATGCCAGTCGAAAAATGTGGCCTTTCAGATCTTGGTTTTGCATGATAATCGCCTTTCTCGGCTAGAATGTTGTAAATTCCCGAGACAGAACGGTTTGTTTGCTTTGCAATGTCTTTCAGCATCCAAATCTTAGTGACTTCATCTGGTGAAAACTGCTTATTCGATGGCATGGTGGCAAAGTATCAAAAGACAAATAAGATCGGTAATTTGAATACAGGAGATACCATTTGTAAATAAGAGGGTATTCAGTAAATATTTCACGTGCTTTTTTGATTTTCAGATAATATTATCCAATTTTTTGCCACATGGTTTTTGTCGAAAATTTTTTGGTTTTAATCCGCTCGAAAAAAGTACTTTAGAATGTGAAATAATTCATTTTAATACCTACCATCTAATGTAGTTTTAAGTGATTGCAATCTTAGAAATTAATTGCTAGATTATAATAGCAAAAAATCAAATTTTGCCTACACTGCAAACTTTTGCAACGCATCTTATAATTGCGTATTGAGATGCTCCCCAGCTTTATCTTCTTTATCATTGGATATGAACTGTCTTGAGAGCGAAATATCAGAACTTTAACCGATTAAGTATTGCCTTTGTTTCCTTGTAACCTTTTGATTTTTGATAATAAAGCCCCGGTTAAGTTGCGTCAGACTTATCAGAGTCGGCGTGTAATCATTTTTATTTGTAGGAACGGAAAGTGACGGTGGAACTGCTCTCCCTTTCCCCCCCCCCCCCCTTATCGGGAAAGTTAGCCTCCATAGATTATGAACATTTACTGATCATTACTATACAAACGATTTTGTTGATTGATTAATAAAATTCTTTATTATCTCTTCCGTACAGCTTCACTCCTTCGAAACGTAGCCTCTGCGTTGGAGCGATCTTGGATGCTTCCACGGCTGGAGCAACTCATCTCAGAATCGTTACACTACCAATGAAGCCATGCAGTTATTGCAAGAAAAATTTAATGGTCGTGTTATCTCGCAGCGAGATCATGTGACTTGACACTGTTAGACTTCTTTCTCTGGGATTATCTTAAGGATAAAGTGTACGTCAATAAACCACAAAAACTATATACATATATCAATAAAAAACTATATCAATAAGAAAACTGAATTGACTGTTCCAAAATAATTTTAAAATATTCTCCTAACGGTGTCGTTTAAGGGAACAAGCTTTAATCTCCAAGCTTAATTTTTAATTTTCTTTTTTAAATTATGCTGAATATGTATTTTAAATGAACATCTTTTATAGTAAAAATATGATACTTCGCAAATTCCTAATCTTAAGAATAAAATTGAGACTTAAAAAAACATTTAGCTATTAATAACATTAGGCCTAATAGCTATTTGCTCTTGATAACAATTAGCTATGGATAACAATAGGCCTAACAACTCGATCCAGATTGTTTGAGATATTACAAGCCATATTCTAACATTGAAAATTTTGAGTGATACCAAATGGTATTATTGAAACACGTACCACTTAACAAATTTCAACCATCTTCAAACTTACTAATTACTCGTTATTATTCATTCATGATATCTTGTTACGAGATGTTTGATGTATTACATGCTATATGAAAGCATAGAAAATTTCAAATGGTACCATAATGGTAACATTAGTATACGAGTATATACCACTGCAGTAATTCTGAACATCTTCAAATTTAATTACTCGTTATTTTCATTCATGATACGACATTACGAGTTCTTTGATGTATTACATTGAAAATTTCTAAGAGGGTATTCATAATGGTGACTTTCGAACACGTGCCATTGAACAAATTAAGACAATCTTCGAACTATATTTATCGATTGGTGAAAATAGTACATAACGTTATATTCGTTCATGGCTCGTCTTTACGAGTTGTTTGATGTATTACCGTATTATCGAAGTGACTTCCAATAGAGTTCCAGTACATGACAATATCCTATGGAAGGAACTGTATGTTCGTCAACCATGAACGCGTGGCCAAACACAAACCAAATATTTCACCGTTCAACAAGGCAACCACATTCCAGTGGTGTTTGGCACGTTAGAACTGAAGATACAACATTGGGGAAGGGCCTTAACGAGTGATAAATTCCGTTACACTATTACGCTCTATAGTAGTCCGAAGGATGTATTAGGGTCTGGCGAATGTCAGATGAAAATACCTTTTATATGATTATATTGTTATTTTTCCACCAGACTACGCTGGAATCAGACTCCCTCCTTCTTTCTTCTTCCAAACACTATGTGGTCGTGGTAGTGGAGTCATGATGTAGGAAGGTTTCTCTTGCTTGGCTTGGGACCCTAGTATGTGATTCATAGCAAGATGAACTCATGGAAGTGATGCCTACATGAATATTTTGGACAATCGAAGTTCCTACTCTAATCTCTGGAGGATTTTACTTTTCGATGACAATAATGCATCATGTCAGGCCGAGAGCGCTAGAGCATAAGCTTCCAGTTTTCGAATCTGCCGAGTCGCGAGTTCAAAACCTAACCCGCTGTGTGAATGTTTATGTTTATCCCAGAAATGAGTAAAGATTGGAAGTGTCTCACAAATGTGTAAAAATATTAGTCAAACAAAACTGCCTAGATCTCGACACGCCTAAAAGCCAAATAAACCAACCAACCATCATTTCAGGTTTCTGTTTCTGTCAGAGATTGGCAATTGGACCGTTGTGGGTCAAGCAACATTGCCAGGCATCGACTGCTGAACAGCCCATCCAGTTGAAAAGAAGGACACAAATACCCGTGGCTTTTCATCACAACCTTCTTGAAAACATGTACAGGAAGGTGATTGAGGCAACTTCAATTCGAAATACGAGACAAGTTACAGGGTCGCTTTCTTCACAACAGTCTACTGTCCAGTCCATTATCATAGGCTTGGTTATGAATTGTACTTTAGTTGGTTTATTTAATTGATTAATAGAATATTTGAAGGTTGGTTAAGTACTTGAGTTAAATTGAATTGAATAAAAAATATTATTTCCATCTATGACCGAATAAAGTCTCTTGGCTTTGTGTTTAAAGTAGGGATGATTTTTTTTTTATCTATATTCCCGACGAAGTAATATAATGCAGATTATTTGAGTTACCTTTTAAAATTTTTACAGGATGTCGTGCACCAAATTCCAAGAGCGCTTTGGCACAAACAATGGCGGGATCTAAATCCAAGAACAGGTTTCTATAATAATCACTTTAAGTTCATTAAAGGCAAGGAGAAAATATCAAGATACATTAAATGTTTCAATATTATAAAGGAAATTTAAATGGTCTGAAACTCATTAAAAAATAATATAAAAAGGAAAATGTCACAAACATAAAAACAAAAACTCTTTCTCTAGACACTTAGATTTCATGAATATCCTCCACTCAATATGTTGCAGTTATCCTATGGATTGTTTGTTTAGAACAGGGATTTCCAACAGATACATATATTGAAAGGGATCATTAGATCTGAAGGGTTCAATTAAGGATCTATGGAAAAGTCAGATGTGAAATTTAATAGTTTTGGTAGGTTAGGTTAGGTATGGCTTAGTCAGGTAATATGAAACGCTAATAATACGAGTGAGAATTAGTCTCCAAATTTTCTCTGTAAGTAGAAAGATCCAGATGCTTTTAAAATTTTGCGGGAAATATTTCGTCTTTACTAACATAGACGGCAGCACTATACCGTGAACGGCGTGAATACCGTGCGCAGTGCCGCGAACGATGTTTCATATACTTAAAATGGCGAAGTTTAGTTTACAAGATCAACGTGTAATAATTCGTTTTCTGCACTTGCGGGGTAAAACGCCCATCGAAATTCATCGCCAATTGAGTGAGATATGCGATGAAGGCGTTATGAATGTTAAAAATGTGCGTTCCTGGGTGCGAAAGTTTAAAGAAGGTCGAGAATCTTGTGAGAATGAACCGAAGCAGTCTCGACCACGAAACAGCCGGACGGAAGCCATGATTGCTCGTGTGGAACAAGTTGTTATGGAAGACTGTCGCTTAGGTGTGCGTGATATTGCCTCTAAACTTGGCATTTCCGTGGGGTCTGTGAAGTCCATTTTGCATGATGAGCTGAAAATGTGGAAAGTTTCTTCAAGGTGGGTCCTACGAATGCTGACCGACGAACACAAGTCTGCGCGGGTAGCAATTTCTCAGCAGATGTTGACACGTGATGCAGCAATGAATGGTGCTTTCTTTTCATCAGTTGTGACGATGGATGAGACGTGGATTCCATTTTTTAACCCGAAACGAACGCTATTCTTCACAATGGAAACGGACTGATTCACCGCCAACGAAAAAATTTCGAATCACAGCCTCTGCTGAGAAAGTTATGGTGGCCATGTTTTGGGACAGCAAAGGCATAATCCTCACGCATTGTGTACCAAAGGGTACAACTGTTACAGCTTGTTACAGCTAATTCATACGAAAATGTTTTGAGAACAAAATTTCTTCCAGCATTGCATGAGAAACGACCAAACAAGACTGGAGGGGTGCTTTTTCAGACTACGCCCCTGCTCATCGGGCACTCCTAACTCAGCATTTCTTCAAAATAACAACTTTGAGGGGGTTTTCTATGATCCATGCTCACCAGACCTCGCTCCTAGCGATTTCTGTCTTTATCCAATCATGAAGGACACTCTCCATGGCCGTTCGTTTCCCAACCGAGCTGCCGTTGCTTCAGCGATTTACCAGTGGGCAAAATATACCCCTAAAGAAGAGTTCTCAGCAATCATGGAATCATGGCGCCGCCGTTGTGAAAAATGTGTTCGACTTTACGGTGATTACGTCGAGAAGTAACACTAGTTACAACTTTCTGGGTTAAGTATTTTGTCAGAAAAAAAATTGGAGACCTTAGAACTTGAACGCACTTCGTACTAAAATAAAAATGAGCCCCTGGGTTAGAATATTAAAACACGTACATGATTGAGGAGCTCTGCAGAGAAATTGGAGTCTTTTCATTGGCGAAGAGCAGACCAGCGTACTTCAATGCTTCAAGTTCTATGGCTAGTTTTGTTAATTGGAGTAAATAAGATGAAAACAAATCAAAAGAAATAAACGTTATCAAGACCTAATTCTGGTCTCATCTTCAGATTTCTTAATTTTGGAATTACCATTTGGAATTAAAACAACTAGAAAAAAAGAGACTGTGGTGAACTTTTTTTTATGTTTGTGACTTCTTTTTCTTTTTTTATATCATATTTTAATGAGGTTAAGATTATTTAAATTTTCTATTAAATATTCAACCTCAAATTATTTCATTTTACATAAATCACCTGTAACTTTATCAGGTTCTGTATAAGTGTGATAGACGACGATATGTCTTTTACATTCAAGATCAGAGCCAAAAGGCAATTTAAATTGACCACTGCTATTCTTTAAATAAATAAAAAACAATTTTAAAGAGTAAAAATTTAAATATTTAAATCAGGGCAAACATGGCCATTAGGGTCCAGCACCATGGTGGATGGTAGCTTTCGACGTTTAATAGTCTTTTATTGCAAACCCAGTAAAATAAGGAGAATGGATAAGACAGGGGGAGGGGTACTAAATTACTTCTTCATTAAGCGTTTGAAGCTAGCCCTGATAGCGCTGGACCCCTAATGATCACGTTTGTTTCTGCATCAAAGCGAAGAGCAAACAAGATAATGGTTTGGTTTGACGATTTCTCACTTTTTTAATGCATTTTGCAGTTAAAATATGTCCAACGTTATATTCTTTCTGATCCCGAGCATCTGTCGTTTTAAATTGGAAATGTATTTATAATAATAAGCGATTATATAGTAAATAATAATAATAAAATGATATTACCTAAAAGAAGTAAATAGTTTTTGTCTCTGAGTTTACAAATTCCTTGAGAATCTTGTTGGTTTAAAAGATTAAACAATTCCATTGTTGTAATCCACACGAATTTTTTTTCAAATAAATCCTGTTAAATATTACGGTTTTGTGAGTTATAATTCTCATTTTTAACGATAAACATAAGCATAATGTTACTAATGGTTCGTAATTTTCTGAATTAAAGTTAAAATATACTAACAGGTATATCATCGTTTACAGATATAGTCTTTCTCAAGTAGATCATCATCTCCGTTTTGAAAATGTGATCCGAACTTGATTTATACTTATCCGTGTCCATGATGAACGTGTAGATATCGAATACCTGATAACAGATCCCGTCTGAAAACTTAAAGAGGAAACTCTAGTGTTCAAAATGAAGCAGACAGTGTTGTCAACTCAAAAACATTTTTTCCCGCTAAAACCGAGCTAAAAATCCGCTAAAATCCGCTATTCACAATTATTTGCTAAAATCCGCTAAGTTTTATATGTTTTATTAATGCAAGTAGTTTCTTCAAACCAACAAGAGACATTGCAAGAAAATGTTATTGATTTTTAAACGAGAAAAAACTTTCGAGTGAAAACTTCAAAAATTGAATTCATTCATTTTTTTCCCTTCAAAAGAAACATATATACAGGGTGAGTCAAAAGTCTGTTACCCCCTTCCTTTCTTGGATACCAGTGTAGTTACGAAACTTCCAATACAGGGAATGAATAGGAACCTGAGGGTGCTCTGTCTGATGGAGCACCTTTCATCATCTCAAATATGCAAATTAGGACGCATCCAAATTCTATCTCGCAAACCGTAAGACATACACAAAAAAATCCAATTGCACATTTGTTCAACAGCAAATTCCAACCATGTATATAGTGATATTTGTACAATGTTCATAAATATTCAGGGTATTTCATGAACAATTATCAAAAATAGGAAACAAGTTTCTATAAAAATATATCATAAGACAATTTCTTGAATAGCCACATGACATTATTTTAACATGGCCTGTTAGATCTCGCGATCTCAACTCTACGGATTTTGATGTAAAATTCATTGTTTATTACACTCCTGTTTATGATATTGAGGATCTTCAAGAAAGAATGGCAGACGAATGCCGACAATTAAAGGCACTTCGGGAGTTTTTGAGCGTGTGGAGGTTATTTTGAAACATTTGCTTTTCTTCTTGTTCTTTAGGTCTTTCCTCCTCTCTTTTAGGTTAATTGTTATCAGTCATCTGGCAGGCCTTGGCCGTTGGAGTAAACAATCTGGGGAATAGATTAACTTTGGAGAGGAAAGCTTTTACAGAAGATAAGATGAATCGCCATTGGGATTCGCAGTCCGAATTGAGAAGGAGGAGAGTAGGAAATCAGAAGGGGATATTTCTATTTAGAAATACTCGGGTGAGAGATTGTCTTTGGAAAGTATAGAGTGGGCGGTTGAATAGGATATGTTCCAATGACTTACTCTACCCGTATTGCGTATATACAGTTAGGGCATTGATCAAGTAAAGTCTGAATAGAAAAGCTTTTACTGGTAGATATTTAGATCGGAATCTTGTATTAGTGTCATGTTTTGTTTTGATAGAGTCGTAAGGAGTGGGAGGACCTTATTGAACAGTGAAGTTCTAGTCTTAAACTTAGTTGCTGTATTGTGGGAGACCCATTCCTCTCTCCATCTTGTGACGTACAACTTGTCTATCTCATGGAGTAAGCTCTTGCATGTGGAAATGTTACTTCTGAACCATATGGTCGGCTAAAATTTGCAAGTTGGGCTGCTTTTAAGTTGACAGAGATTGAAGAAATGACCAGAACACCATAGGAATTTAATAATCATGGCTTCGCATTATGGCATTAATTAATTATAAGACCGATCTGTTTTACTTGGGAATCCTTTCTCCCAAAATTTATTTTAAAAATACAACACATATCTATGTGATCCCACTATGGCATGACAATAGCTAGTGTACGTTTGAGCACCGAGCCCTGTGGTAAGCAGTTTGATGTCTCGACTTGATATTGTGGGAACATTGACGCAATCTGTACCCTTCTATTAGAAAGATTTGCTTCAATCTACTGGATGAATTTTATCGGGATCTTTAAATTATTCATTTTTTTTATTAGAGTAGGGATCTCAACCGAATCATATGCTTTTCTAAGTTTTAGAAATACGGCCGATAGATATTGGCCTGATTCTCTTACATGCCTAATTTCGTCGGTTAAAATACATAGGGGGATAAAGGCGGATCTGAATAGGCGAAATCCTAATATATTGTCTTCGAGTAGACTGCTAATCGCTTTTGATTAGCTTTTCAATAATTTTGATAGCGTTTGAAATTAGTGCGATAGCCCTTTACGATGTCCAATTACCCTGAGTGGCCAGTTTATTAGAAACACCCCCTAATACGGTGTTGCGCCACCCCTAGCACCTGTAACAGCACGAATCCGCCGTGGCATGGATTCAATTAGCCGCTGGAAGCATTGTTCCGTAATGTTTATCCATGCGGATGCAACAGCTTCTCCCAGTTGATGCTTATTGGATGGTGGTGGATCCATGCTTCGAATAACCCGTTTCAGCTCATCCCAAAGATGTTCGATTGGGTTCAAATTCGGGAACTGTGGTGGCCAGAGGAGTAAGTTGAATTCATTATCGTTATCCTGGAGCCATTCCATGACCATACGCGCCTTGTGACACGAAGTATTGTCCTGCTGGAAGTATCCTTCCGATGAGGGAAACACAGTAGCCATGAAGGGATGAACGTGGTCGGCAACAATGTCCAGGCAGTCCTGACCATTAAGGCGTTGTTCTACAAGTATCAGCGGACCAAGAGTGTGCCAGGAAACCAGCCTGAACACTAAAACCAGACAGGAGAGGTCATCGTTTCGTGCTGTCGTCTCCAAATTCTGCGTCGGCCATCTGCATGGTGCAATAGGAAACGGGATTCATCCGACCAGCAGACCCTCTTCCAGTCGTCGAGGGTCATGATATTACTTGAAAAAAACCGAGAGAAAAATTCTGCGACCTGGGTTCGAACCAGAATCTCGAGTGTCATATGCTCGACGCCTCTACCAATTTTTCTTTCCATTTCAATAATATCATTTCCTGATGTTTGGAGTATTAACTTCAGTTTCTATTCACTATTTATTCTGTGCGTTCATCAAAGTTTCTGATGATTGGATTTGAGAAATTCTCGATCTGTGAGCCAGGTACCCGTCTCCCATTGGGCTTTCCGCCATGACAACTTGGTTGTCGTTAAGACACATAGTGACAGCTTGGCTGTACGTGTGTCTGCAATAGCCCAATTGGTAAAGGCGTCGTGATATGACAACATCCGAGGTTCCTAGTTCGTACCCAGGTCGCAGAATTTTTCTTTCCTTTTTTTTCAAGTAATATTTCCCGATGTTTGGAGTATCAGCTGCAGTTTCTATTCACAATTTAACTAGTGATCATCATAAGCACATGATATGTAAGAATTTGTGCTAAGTTCTGACAATTTAATAGGGGGACCTATAAATGTAAGAAAAATCAAAAGGCAGATAAAACCCCATTCTTTTTATTTATTACTATTTTAGGCCATAATTTAAGGTTTATTTAAAAAAAACGCCTTGGTAACTATTCTGCCTCACCTTCGGCAACTGTTACTATTGCGCAAAAAGTTCTAATTTAGGGAAAAACACCATGAAGTTGAAATTTATAAATGATATTTAATAAATCTAATCCTGGTCATCTTTCAACGTGGCATTCTAAATCTTTTGTATGTGGTAGATTTCGTTTTTCTCAGAATATGTTAAGTCTTTCGTATATTTACTTATTAAATTATTGCACGAGTCAGAAATTTCTTGATGATTCATTGTTTGAAAATTTAATATTGGTGAAAATAATTTCGGAATGTTTTTAAAGCTATAAAACGCATGTGAAGTTGGGAAATAATTGTATCCAGTATAACAAACTTTTTAAAACATGTCCTTGTGTATCATCCCCATCTGCACTTTTTTCATCTGCTAGCTTCATTTCCTTCGCTTTCGTCCGTTTTCGATATTTGGAGTTATGCCCAATCTAATTGCAACCATATGAAAATGCGCAAGTTATCATTATCAGGACGAACTTTAAAAGTTTATGAGGAATTTAAAATGAAAATATGAATTGGTAAATGTATGGGTGAGTGAATTAGTTTTGTTATAAGCATGTTTGAGTGAGATGTGTATGAATAAGCACTTTTTGTCAATAGGTGAATAGTGTATACGATGATAGCGAGAACATTTAAGTGGATGCGTGAAAAAATTAAAAATGGAATACTTACATATGAATTTGATAAGTTATAAAATTCAAAAGTCCGTTAGTTTAAGTAGCGAAACCACATAAAAGTAGTATTTGGCAATGAGATATGCCGTGTTTTGTTCCAATAACTCTCATTTGTTGAGTTGATAAATTGTACCTCACTACAACGTTTTATTTAAACGCCATATTGAATAATGAGTGTATAGCGCAGTTCATGTTGAAATAAGATCTGTTCCAAAATAAAGGCATAGGCGATGTTTTACATTTTAAGATACAGATATGATATAAATTTAATTTATACAATTTGATAAAATAAAATTATTTTTATTCCTATATATATTACAGCAGATGATAATCTTATGGTGCCTTATGAATTAATTGATGCAGATAATTTGAAAAAATGTGATGCAGCCTCTAGACTTAAATCTTGATGATTCTTTGTCTGGTAATGAAAATGAAATAATATTTGCTGTTGTTTCTAAAAAACAAGCTTTGTCAGCAATTTCAACTCTGAAATACGGTAATCAATTGAAAGAAAATGTTCCCGATTCCATTTTAGGTAAAATAATTGATGACATTGAAGCACATATTGCAACAACTGCATGCCAAAGTTTAATACTGTACAAAACAAGCATACAACTGTATTGTCGTATTTTGGAAATAAATATTTTTTTTATCGACTTGACTTGTTTTTTATCCCTATTATAATGAATTTTCGTTATTACGAAATAATATTTTTGGTCCCTAGTTGCTTGTTATAACGAGGGTCCACCTGTAATACTTTCTAATGATATTTCCAGTATAAAGAATATTTATTAGTAATAAATTATTACACTGCTGCAAAACCAAAATAAATTTTTTCTACTACACCACTTGTGCAGCTGTCCCAAAAAGATAGAATAAAAAACACATTCAGTATCCAATACATTTTCCTTGCTTTGTACACTCTAGTAGGCATTGAATCAATTAATTTTGGCACATCCGTTGTATTCATTTCATTCCATACAACTCGAATTCCTACTTTCAAATCTTGAACGCTTTTGAACTTCTGAACCTTTGCGTACACCTTCCTAGAAAGCAATCCCCACATGTTTTTCATGGGATTAAAATCAGGTGAACGTGGTGGCCAATCCATTCCATCAATACCATTCTGTAGAAACCATTCAGATTTATATACTGGAGAAACCAATCCAGAAACCCACCATTATATACTGGAGCATTATCTTGCTGGAATTGGAAGAAGGGACCTCCAATGGTATCCATAAAAGGTACCAAATATGTTTCGAGCATGTTTTGATAACTTATGCCATTCAGTCATTGGTCTTCCTCTTCAGAAAACTCCCCACACCATTACAATCACGCCTCCTGCTTGCCACTTAGATAATGCCAGTAACATGCCCAGTCATCTGGCCCATCAAGATTGAATTTTTTCTCTTCCCTCCATATAATTCTGTCCCGGTCTTTAGTCCATGTCATTTTTTTAAATATGGGATGCATTAAGAGATAGAATGTACTTCATTTTCTTGTGGATAGAGACGTTGATTGTACAACACGGTATATTGTGGATCAGAGCTGGAATCCGGTCTTGAGAATGCAATGCGTCGTAAGCTGGTGCTAGAATTGCTTAATTCTTTGATGATAGCTCTTTTGGCTCTTCTTGTGATGACTTGTGGTCTTCCAGGTGTATACTCCGGTCCCATATTCAGCTCCTTCATGTATGAAAGAAGAGACCACATGGCGAGATTTGTTGATTCGTCTGGAAAAATCATCTATTGAGTGGTTTGCTCGATGGAAAGCTGTGATTTTCCCCTTTCTCAAAGTCATTTAAGGAACGCCCTCTTCCCATTGTGCAGAGACAGAGTTTTTGTATATGTGTGCAAAAAAACGAGCTCTTGTTATAACTTAAAAAGTTGTTATAAACTATAGATCTTATAACGTTGTCTTTGGTCATATGCTCCAGCTTTGATAGAAAAAAATTGAATACTAAAGAAGATGTCCTATCAGGTGGTGTAGTTGAAAAAATTATTTTGGTTTTTGCAGCATTGTAATAAATATGCTTTATACTGGAAATATCATTAGAACGTACAGATGTTCAAATTCTAAATTGCATAAATAAAGTTCATATCATATCTTTATCTTAAATTGTCACATAACCCCTGCTTATCATCTTGGGACAGACCTTATCTCCGTAACGATTTGTCCAATTTTGATTTTTTTTTTTTTAATTTATGCTCATTCTTGAGTCTACTATATGCACCGTACGTCACATAGAAATCGGACTTCAATATTGAGATCGATTATCGAGAGTTATGATTTTCGATAGTATCTGTCGGCATATCGACCACGGGTCAATACAAAAATTGATTGGGTTTATCTGTTTTGGTACCATTTTGCTATGACTCATAATTTTCGAGATATAGCATATTTTTGAAATTCGATTTTTGGCCAATATCTCGGAACTATTGGTCCCACAGAAATATGGATGCGATATTCATAATTAGCGATGAAAGTTACATTCATTTCATATTAATTTACAGGGTAAGCACGAAGTCTTCCCTTGATAAAGAAAAATAATAATAATAAAAATACTATGTCAGATGGGCACATATGGTTTTTGTATTATGATCTTCACATCAAAAAGTTTTTAAACTGATTTGTACGGTAGGATCCGAAGCGATATGGGTGGCGCTAACATCGGTCATAATGAAAATGGCGTATATGAGAGAGAAAACCAATGCATTCTGGGGTGAGGAGATTTAGAAATGAGTATGGACAAGACCCTTCTAATGTTAAGAGCATCAAACGTTGGTATTATCAGTTCGCGAGTTCCTCGATTCAACATTTTCTAATCGATGGTTTGGAAGATATGGTCCTACAGCATGGCCCCTCACGTTCTCTGGAGTCCGGAATCCGGACATAAAACCCTAATATACGTTTTCCTGTGGGGATATGTTAACACGGCCGTACCCAGGTTGAAGTGTATTAACGATGTGAAGAAAAACTTTTTGAGATGTACTCATAATACAAAAATCGGTACGTATCTATCTGACATAGTTGTTTTTTTATTATTATTAATTTTCTTTATCAGGGAAAGACTAAGTGCTCACCTTGTATTTCCTGCACCTTAGAAAAAAGTGCAGACGGAACTACAGGGACCGTTCATAAACCACTTTGTCAATTTTTGGGGAGGGGGAGGGGATCAAGTAATGACCACGTAGTCAAATTAATTTTAAAATCATTCAAAATTCTGCATTTTAATATTTTTGGGGGGTTTTAATTTTTCTGACCGCGTAATTTTTAGGGGGGGGGGGGGAGTTTCAAATTTGACCACTGATGACCACAATAAAAAAAGGTGAAAAAAGTGACACGTGGTTTATGAATGGCCCCATAGAATTCAGTTACAAATTTAAAAAGAGTAGCTTCAGAGAGAACATCTCGCAACTTATTTCTAAAATATTCAAGTTTTTTCAGAAGAGACTCAACATTTGCTGTTGTGACTCCCATGTTTTTGATGCTGGGCCCGTGACAAGAGGTCTCAGATGTCACCCCTCTCGGCAACCCAGTTTCAAATAAGGATTCTTTTGGAGGAAAAAAAAAGTTAAATGTAATTTTAATTTTTTTACTAAATTAAAAAAAAAATAAAGTATAAATCCAAATCCGTCAAAAAATTCGCCGAATTGTGAGGAAAATCCGTCAAAAAATTCGCCGAATTGTGAGGAAAATCCGTCAAAAAATTCGCCGAATTGTGAGGAAAATCCGTCAAAAAAAAAGGTTGTCCGCTAGAAGCAACGTTATCTTGTTTAAAATCAGCAAGGAGGTTTTGTTAAAATCCGCTAGATTGGCAGCACTGAAGCAGACGATGCTTTTTGTGAAACTCTCGTCAGCAGAGGGCGGATTTCTTTCGCATGCGCTCTTAGATTCCGGCTCATAAACTTCCTCTTCCTTTCCAAATTCGCTGGTCGAAATTAATTACGGTAGAACTGCCAGGGTGCCTAATTAGTCCACAAAAATGATCGGACGACTGTTTAAGCCTCACACTTTTTCTGCGTCAGCTACAAAAGTATTTCGATGCTTTTCAACTTCAAAACAGGTAATGTAAGGAAAATGAACAAGTTTAAAACGTTCGCTCGGCGACCTTGACGAGTTGACCCAATGCTAAGGCCGAAGCTTACTACTACTACATCGAAAATATTTCACGGCCTGGGCTATTTATAGATTTACATACAAATTTTTTTCCATTCATTTTTGTACAAATTGATTTTATTGATTAACCAGAATCGTATCTAGGTCTGTGTTGATAAATATTTTTTTCTAATATCACAGCTCGACACGAAAGTAGCCGTCATGGGAGCTGCCGGAGGTATAGGCCAACCGTTATCACTTCTGCTTAAAACATCGCCGCTCATCTCAGAACTTTCTCTCTACGACATTGTTCACACTCTTGGTGTGGCGGCTGATTTAAGCCACATCGAAACGGCCTGTAAAGTAAAAGGATTCGTTGGAGCTGACCAATTAAAAGTAACACTCGTGTCTACTATATTTGAATTTCAATTTAAACGATGCCGTTAAAGCAACAGAAATATTCCACTCTGCATATTAGGACTCGTTGAAAGACTGCGAAATAGTCGTGATACCAGCCGGAGTCCCACGTAAACCCGGAATGACGAGACAAGATTTATTCAACACCAATGCATCAATTGTACGCGATTTAAGTGATGCAGCATCCAAAGTTTGCCCAAAAGCCATGTTATGCATTATTTCTAATCCCGTAAGAGTTTTACTACTGGAATATTTCTTTTCATAAATTATTTTTAGAAACATTTTTACAGGGTGCTCCTGAAATAGTTGGTCAGAATCGGGAATAGGATTGAGTACATCATAAAGAATGAAAAGAGTTCTCATAAACGTCACATCCCAACTTGTATACTGCACATTGAATGATTAATACTAGATTCAGAAAAAATGCCAGGCCATCAAAGGAAAAAACTGAGTTGTTGAAAATACCAACCGTAACAAAACACGCTTCCACAGACTGCCAAACACACTCAAAAGATTCATGTTGTATTTCATATAATTTCACAGCTATTGATAATGCGATCGTGTAACGGAGAATTCAATTTTTGCAAGAACATGAATACATTATTTAGCTGCTTGTTGAATACATTATTTAAAGAAAAGCACAAATCCTTCTATATATGAGGGTAACTTACAACTATTTTGTTATACAAACATTTCATAATATACATATGAAAATACACAATTTATTGTCAAATGGTAAGATCTACAGCCTCAAGTGGAATGATTGATTGACAATAAAAGGGAAGTGACAAACAAAAAAAGGAAGTTAATTCTCAGACACGAATTACCACCCGTACTATCCTTTATTTCATTAATCGATCATTTCACTCGGGGCTCTAGATCTTACGGTTTGACTATACCTTACTGATAAAGTCTTGTTAAGGGCGGTTCACATTCAGCGAATTCGCGGTGGAAAGCGGGTTAAAGCCGACAATGACGCAGGTTTTCGAATTCCAACCGTTGTTTGGAATTTTCAGAAGTCGCTCCTAATGCGCAGCCATTCAGCTATGAGTGAGCATCTCTCCAGTCCCATAATCCTTAGCAACTGTTTCTAACCCACTTTTGCCAGTCAAGTCTGCCACATAGAAATTTGCCCATAGTGTGTTTTCTGTGCACATGTGCTCATTTTCTGTCATTTTTCGTAATAAAAAAATATAATACATGTACACGATGCCAAGAAAGCCATGTTATCACGATATATATACGCGATGTCTAGAAAGCAACACAGACTGGATGAAAGAACGACTCATCGAACATCCAATCAGAGCACAGTTCGCCTAGCTGGGGGGGGGGGGGGACACAGGCTAAAAGCAGAGAAGGAATCTTGCCTAGCTCCCAGCTTTGTACCCACTGAATGTGAAACTGCTCCACATTTTAAAACTCAGGGCTTTGTGACGCTTAGAAAACCCTTCACTCCACGAAGTTGCTGAATGTGAACCGTCCTTTACATGGGTTACTCGGGAAGCATTGTAGACAAGAGAGAAGAGTAAAAATAAAAATATTCATCTACTGTAATGATGCACAGTTGCCTGATCAGTTTCCATTTCTTATGCCAACTCCTGTAGAGACCACTGTCTGTCATTCTCTAAGCATTGTGCAGTCACAGCAGCGAAAAGTTGTAGGGCATCCTATAGAAGGAATGTCAGTACTTCAGGGTTCGCGCTTACTCGCAATTTACGCGTCAAATGGGCATTTTTGCTAAGATTGACTCGTGATTTTTTGACCAGCGAGTCAAAATTGACTTGTTAAAATTTGAATCTCATCTGTCCATATCCTTCTCACCACATTTTAACCTCACTTCATTTTGTCACATGCAGTCTTGTTTAAATTTCTAATTAACTATAGCAGCAAGTATAAATATTGTGGGTTCATGTAAAAATATGGAAGTTGAAAGGAATTTAAAATTTGACTTGCATCTTCTGAAATTTGACTTGCAGTTTTCAAGGTTGGGAGTCAAATTGACTCGTAGATTTTTTGTCCTAGCGCGAACCCTGGTACTTGCTACTTGTCTGCATTGGAAAGCTGCTACTCGCCTAGCAGCAGTTCTGTATGGGAGAGCACGATCTCCAATAGCTTCTACGAGTTGTGTGAGACGTTTCTTCGTGTTTTGACCACGAAGCACTGCTATTTTTACATATGCACGTTGTTCTAGCCGACTCGCATCATCCATACTAGACAACTATTGAAACCTACCGACTTTTGCACATCTCCGTCCTCAAACATTTACATCATCTAGCAGCAGCAATAAGTACCATGCATCTCAATGTCATAGCTGTATATTGAAAAATGTGGATAACAGTCTGGGATTCTACTGAAAAAAAATCTTGTTGCCATGATTTTGTCAGTGATCAAAACAAAGTCAATGTTGGTGGTAAATGCAAAATTTTTCGAAGGTTGTAACTCCTGAAGGATGCCTTTTTGGACTAACATTTTTGAGAACTTTTTTTCATCTTTGAGTAAACCAATCCAATCCCTAATTTTACTTGCTTACTTTTCAAACCCACTTATCTGTTAGGGTCACAGAGGCAGCAGCTCTATGGAAGATCTCCAGCATTCACGATCTTTTGCCATCAGGCTCATGTTCTTAAAGGTAATATCCAAGTGACTTGAACCCATATTCTCCATGTAGTCTAGGCCTACCCCTATAGGCTTTGAAAATACCAACTACCTAGCAAGACCAGTTTGTGGCATCCGTATCGCGTGGCCCTACCAATGCAAGCAACACCTCCGATTGCTGAAAAATAGTGGCCCAACATCCCTGATCTAGACCAACTATTTCAGGACCACTCTGTATAACAAGCATATGACCTAATAGTAAATTACATTTGCATCTTTTTTAGGTGAACTCAACTGTCCCCATAGCTTCTGAAGTATACAAAAAGAACAATGCCTATGACCCTAAAAGGATTTTTGGAGTTAGCACGTTAGATGCCGTACGGGCAAATACATTCATTGCAGCAGCAAAGGTGGTAATGTGTAAATGGGTTAAACCTCCCGGGGGGATCCCTTCCTTCACAATTGCTCACCAAAGAGAAAGCAAATTCTTCATTTAATTTATTTCTCAATCATTAGGGTCTGGATCCTAGCAAAGTTAATGTTCCTGTAGTTGGAGGACACTCTGGAGTGACGATAATTCCTTTAATATCCCACTGCACACCTTCAGTTTCCTTCCCAGATGACCAGCTTCAAGCTTTGACTGAAAGGATCCAAGAAGCAGGAACTGAAGTTGTGAAAGCAAAGGCTGGAGCGGTGTGTATTTAGTCCAAACTGTGTTCTGTTAAGTATTTTTATCCATAAGATTATGTCTCACTTTTATTTTGTATTTTAAATAATTCCTTGCACTATTTGAAGCCTGAAACCATGCCATCTAAAATTAATTCCATTTGTTAACATTGAAACAACGTGTAATGTGCATTGATAATTTCATCTATCACAACCTTAACAAGCAGTTTTTGTGTAATTACAAGAAGATTAAATTTATAGTAACCAAACATGGTGTGGGAAAACCATCAAACATAGCTTCTTGTTCATCTGACTCTTCCAAAACGTTGATGAAAATTTTCATTCTCATACTCATCATCCACAGTTTAGCAAGGTCGTTGCCATCTTGTTTACTGGTTTTGACTTGTGCATTTTTTTTTTACAATGGAAAAGCGGATGGAAAATTGAGGAAAAAGATGTGAAATGTCGCACTTTAAAATGTACTCTATATTGTATATACTTGTACAATGTGCTGCAAGGTAAATTAAATTTTATACGCTATATGTGCTTGGCGATAGTATCGATGGTATAGTCAATGTAGTATCTATATTCAAAAGGTTTCGATATCGAATTTTTTAATGTTCTTGAATCTTCAGTGTTTCGACGTTCCATTTTGAATTCATTATCTATTGAACAACAGTTTATGTTAATGATGTATTGCAATGAAAGAACGATTAAAAAGTCCTGGTTTCATTTGATTTTTTTTTTTTTTTTTTTTTTAAACTTCGGGATAAAGTGCAGAAAGCTAAGTGTCAGCAGCCATATCAGCAATATGGCCACCACAGACTTCTCAGTATGCAGCAAAGAGGGGATAATTTTATCTTATCAGGAATTTATTTATTTAAGCAGTAAAAGGGTTAATAAACAAACTCTAAACGGATTAATAAATTTAGTTTTTTGTACACTTAGCGCTCCACTTAAGAGCCATTTGCTTATGAGAGCTCTCATCAACTCTGACTTGTGCAGAAGCCGAATGTGGTTTTTAGGAGTCATTTTTGGGAGGGGGAAATTTTGGCTTATATACGAATATAAACGGTAAAGTTGAAAAATGACTAAGTGTCCACAGGCAGAGCTTTTCGACGAGATAGGCTGCTTTCAAATGCACACTTGGATATAGCCCAAAAAAGATCTGCCGTTAAGCAACAGATTAATCATGTCTTTAGTCAAATTGCACAATTTTTAGCTTGATGTTAGAATTTAACATGGTCACTGAACTTTAACTTTATACTTCCATATTCGACTAGGTCTGTACTGTATTGAGGATCTTCAGCAGAAAGGGAAGACAGTTAAGTGCACACCAGGAAATTTTGTGTGTGAGGCTGTCCCTCAATTTCACAAAACATTTCACAAAAATATTTATTTGCTTAATAACAAAATAAATTCTAAAGCAAAAATAAATAAAATTTGAACAAATATTAAAGCTTTTTATATTAAAAAATTCTTCAGAGTTTCGATCGCTTTTACAGTAGTTCTCATGCCGATTCTCATAGAAAATAACTTTTTAACATGCTCGCACATTTTAAACTCTTCAGCAGGCCGCCATTATTGCTGTGCAATAGCATTGTTCTCGAGAACTTTTCGTAATTTTGTGAATAAAATAAGCCTAGTGCTACAGGTACAGTCAACTGGACAGAGCTTGTGATGCAAATACAGTGCTCCCTCTACATAATGGCACTAGACCTATAAGCTAATTTAAAATTGCAACTCCATATAACGAAGTGTTTTTTTTTTTTTTTTTGTTTTTTTTTTTCCTCTCCAGAAAATAAAAGTTGCAGACTCATTCATAGTTGATAAAATCCTAATTGATAAAATTGATAATTTTTTTTTTTCCCCAGGGTAAAACTTTGTATTATGGAGTCGCCATTATAAATTTGCTTAAAGGCCTAATGCCGTTATGTAGAGGGAGCACTGTACGTATTTTTGACTTCACTATTTCACAGTTTGGGATAATTTTGTTTGTTGGCTGTCGGTTCAAGCCAAGTGCGGAAACCAAATTTCGTAAAATAGAGCTAAAATATATCTTAAAATTTATTAAGACCAAAAATCCTTAAATTATTTGGATAATTACGCTATAAAGATTTTGCTATATGGAGGTTGAAAAGGATTTTGCTATTAAATCAATAGGATTTTTAAGGTTGTTGTTCTCTGTACTGTATTTTTTATAAATGAAATAAAGAGAGGCCTTACAGTACAACATTTTGTTGAAAATCATCCAACTACGAGGCACATCCAGAAAGTAAATTTCCCGATGTTTTTCCCTTTAAAGTAAACTTAATTAGCCGTGTCAATTGCACATGCGTAACAGATCTATGACGTATCAATCATATGCCGGCTGGACAGGTCCCGCCTCGTGCCAGTAGCGTGGTAGCAATGGTCCGAAATGGAAGCTCTTATTTCTTCTCCCGCCGCCTGTGAGGTTCGGTCGGTGATAAAGTTCTTGAATGCACAAAGCATTGCGCCAATTGAAATTCACCATCAGGTCTATGGGCCGAACATCAAGAGTATGGGCAGATGGTGCGTCGCTGGTGTAGGCAGTTTTCCGAAGGTCGTCAAAGTGTCCATGTTGAAGAGCGCAGTGTGCGACCATCCCTCATCAATGGTCTTGTTGAGCTTGTGCGGCAGCGCATGATGGAGAACCGTCGCTTCACGATTACGGAGCTGAGCACCCATTTTCCGCAGATATCGCGATCCTTGTTGCATGAGATTGTCACTAAGCACCTGAAGACGTCTGTCACACGCTGGTTCCATTCACAGGCGGCAGAGTTCTACGACAGGGGGATACAAAAGTTGATCCCACGATACGACAAGTGTCTCAATTCTGGTGGTGGCTATGTTGAAATATAGCTGAAACATTGCTCTACTTGTTGCCAATAAATATGTTCCTGTAAGTGTGAGTTCTTTTTTTTTTTTTTAAATAGGGAAACTTACTTTCTGGATGCGCCTTGTAGTTTTGGCATTTCAATCCCGCCTTTTTCAGGATTTTTTCCGGGACCACAGAAAAATTACCTTGTATAGAGATAATTTCACTATATCAATGTTCGTTATACGGAGGTCTACTGTACTGTTGACAGTTTTTCAATTGTATTTGTATTTAAATTTGATATCCCTGAAAATGGTCTAAGGCACTGAAACTCGTAGCAAATTAGTACACCACGTATACTCTACATAATGTTGCTATGTGTAATGAATCTTATTAAATTCAGCAACAACAATTATTATAGAAGATTTTTATTATTTTTTTTTATTAATTTTGCTCAGCTTTAGCTGGCCCATGTTTTATGAAAAATTAATATGTACAGAGGTGTAAAACTAAAAATGTTTTCATTTCTTTCTTAGGGCTCGGCAACATTATCAATGGCATATGCTGGAGCAAGATTTGTTTTTTCGGTAAGTATAAAGGAACAGTTTTAACAAAGTCAAAATTGAGATCCTTTGTGCAATACTGGTTTTATTCACATAGTGATTGCTGTGACTTACATGAATAAAATCAGTATCGTAGAAAGAACCCGGCTTTTGACATTGATTGCTCTGTGATACAAGATTTCCATGTTTTTTATGCAGGAAAAATGATTTGTTGTATCTTTATTTGAATCTATTTCAGCTCCTTAAGGCCATGAATGGTAAAGAAGGAATTGTTGAATGCGCTTTTGTTAAGTCAGATGTCACACAAGCACCATACTTTGCAACGCCATTGTTGTTAGGGGTAATTGCATTTCCATAATTTTAACTATTTGAATATGCAGTGCCAAGATCAAGGCTTTGGTTCTGTGTGTATAATTCCTTAGGCCCGGATTCACAAAAGCGTAGTTAGTGACTTTCGACAACATTTCGTCGTTATGGCTCAGAGCTGTCGTTATAACGTCGTTACAGAATGTTTAAAATGGCGGGAGGCTTGCACACGATGAAGAAAGACTCCGTATTCTGATGTTTTGATTATCGTAACGCATCATTGATGAAATATTCGATACTGTAGATTTTCTAGAGATGTGGTTTTTCAATTGACCGAGAGGCTCAGCCAATATATAAATGGAAGAGCAAATTGACGCACTTGTTCGATCGTTCACCCCTCCCGGCCAAAAGGTATTAAATTTCGAATAAATTCTTCCTATCAAATGCTTCGCTTTTAGCATTTGATGTTTCCATGAAATTTATTTCAATTTTTGAGCTCTTGGATATTTTCTAAGAAGAGTTCTTTTATTATTGTCTTTCGTAGTCATCAGATGCAATTACGAAGGAGTAAATTGTTGCTTTCGATCTTTCTTCATTTTCCTTACTTCCACTGTAATTGGGATTCTTATTGGCTGTTTTCAAGATGTGATTTCCATACTCTTGAAATCAGACTACTATTTCCTTATTACATTTAAGAAGGCTACCGAATCTTATTGTGAATTGCGTTTAAGATAAATCGTAAAATTTATATATTTACCAACATCATTACTGTGCGACGTCGTTAATAAAGACATTTTTGTGAATCCGGGGCTTAATTAGTAAACCTGTAAAAAGTATGCAGAATATTTTTTTTTATACAAGCATACAGGATGTAATAAAAGCAGTCAACATTGGGGAGGTTAGGAATATTTTGGTCTTTGATGCATACTTCTGAGTTTGTTTTGCTATCGACTAATCGGCTGACACATATTGAGGGGATAAATGATTGTGATGAAGTTAAATTTTATTTTACATCTATTTGTCTATTAACTTTCTTGGTGTTTTTATATACGAGGGTATGCTGAAAAGTAATGCTGCCAAATTTTTTGGAGTGCCAGCTATCACACATTCAGCTCTGTTAACTTTCCAGCTTTACTGATGGAAGTTTCATACATCTGCCGCTAGAGAGCTCTGAATTATAGTCAGAATGATGGTGATGTGTAACATGTCGGCGTGCAAGAAGGATGATACGGGCATAGTTTTTAACTGCAGAAAATTTTGCCACTGAAGAGCATTCATCAGAGATTGAAGGCTGTACATGACAATCAGTGTGTTGACCTTAGTACTGTGTGACGTTGGTCTGTTCATGCTTATAGGTACAACTCTCAACTTTGTGACAAATGACGAAGTGGAAGGCCATGTACTGCAATTGATGGATGATGCTTATCGGAATCGTTTCAATGAACTCATTACAGCAAATCATCGCATAATGCAAGAATGGTTATAAAGCATGTGTGGCCTATCACGGGAGCATGTGCAGGGCAATACTTGCAGAATTGGGATTCTGGAAACTTTCTGTACTAAATGCTCCTTCCTGACATGAAACTGAAGAGATTGGACATTGTCCAACAATTGCTTCTGTGCTTCTGAACGTGAAGGCAGTGGATTTCTTAAACACTATTGTCAAAGGTGACGAAAGCTGGGTACATCTGATCCCGATAACGATATCATCAATGGAGATCTGCCATAAAGGATCAACTGTACCAAAAAAAACTTCAAGGCTGTACCATCAGCACGAATACAAAGAGTTCGTCCTCCTATGGATCAGCCCCTCTAACAGCATAACAGCACTCATCTGCTTACCAGCGCAATAAGGAGTCTGATTCAGTACACCTGTTGAGCATCCTCCATACAGTCCGACTTGTGCCATCTGATTTTCATCTACTCCCAAAACGTAAGGAACACCTGAGAGGACATCGGTTTGATTCTGACGTGCAGAGAAAACTGAAGTCAGGCTGGTTTTGCAATCAAAGTGAAACTATATATTCTACAGTAATGGTATCAAAAAACTGGTCACTGATTAGGAGAAATGCATTTGTGATTGTGGAAAAATAATTATGTAATTATGAACAGTGAGGTTGTAGAGTTATCAATTTTTAATTTCCTCAAAAAATAAGTAGACCCATTTTCAAAAAAAAAAAAAAATTTAAGAGGCATTAGTTTTTCTCATGCCCTCGTTATTAGTTTTTGATGAAAGTATAGACATATAGATATGTAACTCCAGAATTACAATGACAATTTGGCCATGATCATAGATATGTACTTTTAGAGTTGTTTTCATCTCTCGTTGGTAATTAAATTGTGATGTTGCTCCTTCTATGCAACAATGTGTTGTTATTGAGTTTCACAGTTAATAAGCCCAAACAACAGGAATTCTATATTGTTACAAATTCAATTTTGTTTTATAATTTGCTGAGGTGGGATGAAATCTTCATTACATGCCTTAATGAATGTTATTTATATTGCACAAATTTTGACGTGCATTGTTGGTCATTAGATATATATTGTTGGTGAATTGTGTTGATACCATTGTTGATATAAACACAAAGGCCTATTGTACAAACTTTGCCTTGCATTGTTAGTCACGAGATATTTTGTTGTTCATTGCATATTGTCGGTGAGATACTGCCTATCAGTATACACTGCCGTCATTTTGAATATCGATAATTATTTTTTATAATTCTCTGATAGACAGTGACCTTCTTGTTTTGAAGATTAAGTGTGCAAAATTTCATCAAGACCTGAATAAAACTGTAGATTTGTATAAGAAACAATACACAAACATTAATCTTTATATAGGGTGTTTTGGAAGGGCCCAAACCCCAAGTTTAAGACTTATTTACATAAAAGATATCGGAGTATTGCTGCTTGTGGCAGTTGTGTGTAACCTTTGGAACACGCTACACAACATCAGAGCACTATATGACAAGACTCTTGCGTGGGGGAGCAGTGACGTTTTATCAGTCATGGCTCTCACGCAAAAACAGAGTCCAACTTCCTGCAGTAAAACTTACACCTAAAATCTTAAAACTTAGCAGCAAGCAATGAGTTTTTCTGAATCCAAAGAAAAAGCTATTGCACTACTCGAATTCTGTACAGCTGTAGCTTTAGACGTTTAGTACCCTCTGGCAGGCTGAATACAAGGCCCCTAACTCTTGAGACAGCTGCCGAAGTGACTTCTGTGAAGAGCGCTGCAGGGAAGCTTGAATTTTCTCCAGAAACTTGGTCGTCACCACAACCTGTTGGGCACTTTTAGGCTTACCATACACTGAGCCTGTATCGTAAAACCCTTATACAAGATCATGCACAGTTGTTTTCCCTGGTACAATAGAGGAGCATGAGAAAACTTCCTTTGAAAACGCTGAATGCAATATGGGTATGATTTTTCCACAAAATAACTTCTAAGAATGTGACTCTGATCTTGCTTGAGAACCATGACAGACTGAGCGTCACTGTTTGTCCACACTGCATGGTGCTCTCATGCTGCGCAGTTTATTCCTAAAGTCACACAACTACCACAAGCAGCAATACTTGGATATTCTTTTATGGTTTTGCAGTAAATACATCTTAAACTTGGAGTTCGGGGACTTTCGAATCACCCTCTATATGTAAATAAACTTGAGAAAATAAAAATTCCGTGCCAGCAAATCTCGCATGCAATTCGGCCATACCGATATTTGTTGCCAGCAGCTAAACTCTTTCTCACTATGGCTTGAGACTATCAAGCTAACACATAGTCTCAACTTAGACAGATGCCAACCAGATATGACCAAGTCAAGTGATATGTTTATGATTGATGATCATAAAGATCTATCTATATTGATCATCATCAATCTTTGCCTTGCATTGTTGATCTGTCTATATATATAAAGAAGGATGTTTGTTTGTGCGTTTGTTTTTTATACAAATCTACAGTTTTATTCAGATCTTGATAAAATTTCGCATACATCACCTTCAAAGCATGAGGAAGGTCACTGGCTACCTCAGATTTCAAAAAAATAATTATTATTGATAAAAAATCGATATTCATGATTATGGCAGGGCATATTAATGAGAAATATCTCATGACCAACAATGCAAGACAAAGTTTTTGCAACAATAAGTATCAACAATGGTATCAACACGCAATTCACAAACACACTGCACGGACCAACAATATATATCTCATGACCAACAATGAAAGGAAAAGTTTGTGCAACAATAGGTATCAACAATGGTGTCAACACGCAATGCACCAACACTATGCAAGGATCAACAATGTCTTATGACCAACAATGCAAGGCAAAGTTTGTACAAAATAGAATTCAATGCATAGAATTCCTGTTATTCAGGCTTTTCTTAGAAAAGAGAATTCTTAGTACTTAACAATTTCTTGAAAATCTTTAAAAATAATCAGTAACTGGAGATAATGAGTTAGCAGACTGTAAGAGTGAAAGACGATAGAGGAAGCACTCCTTTAGCTCCGTGCTGTATTGAGCAAATGGTAAGCAAGTAAATAGAAGAATCGGCGACCGCTAGCTACACAAAGTGATGAGTGGCCAATTTTTGCTTCAAGACATCGAAAGAAGAAAGGAAATTACAACATCAAGTGTACATCTAAAGTAAGATTACGTGAGTCTTTAAAAAATTTTTTTTCGGTAAATCAAGTCCCGGTATATCGCCTAGAATGGATTTTTTCAGTGAAGAGGTAAATTCCTGTCTTTCGGATTTTTCTTAGAATGGATAGTCCCTTCGCTCTATATTGTAGTGATTAAGTTATTATTTAACCAATTTGGAGGTTTAATTTAGCTTTTTGAGGTTGTTCTGTTTACCTACAAGCATAATTATCCCGGGCAACATCGGGTCCTATGCTAGTTTTGTATATTATATGAAGCATCGTTTTAAACAAACTTCAAAGTTAAAAAAGGCCAGGCATGAAAATTGCTATCATGTTGTGATTTGGTTAGTTGTTATGTGCAAGCAGGGCTGGCTGGATCACATAAATTCCTGAAACTCATTCATACAATCAGTAGCTCCCCCTAAAATGGCAGCTTACAGTATGGCAGAAAAATAAACAAATGACTGCGGAAGTTATCTCACAACCTTCTCTTACTGCAGAAGAGAGGATGAAAGAAATGGTTCCGATGATTATTTCTTGTCATGTCTGGTTGTATTTCTCATTTACTGTCTTGTTTTAATTTTTATTTACAGTGATATTTGAGTATGATTTTTAAAGTACTTTGATTTCTTCCTGAACATTCAAACAGTTAGAGAATTTATTTTTTTTAATATTTGTTTTAATATTGCTTTTCTTTTTAGAAACACGGTTTAGAGAAGAACTTAGGATTGGGCAAACTCTCAGATTATGAAAATCAGTTGCTTAAGAAAGCTTTACCAGAACTTAAAGAGAACATCAAAGCCGGAGAAGATTTTGTATTTGGAAAATAAGACCGCTTGAAATATCGCTTTAATTATTATATTTTGAAATGACTTAAAAAAAAAAAATCGTTTGGGGGAAGGAAGAGGGAAGTAAAAAAAAAAAAAAATACCGAAAATGTGTATTCAACGAGATTTAGTAATATCGATACATTTTTGAGTATTCAGTAGTTGCTCCCTGGGTAAAATTTTAAATATGGAAAAAAAATAACATTACTCCATGTATAAAAGAAAAAAAAGTAAAATTGATAATTAGTTAATAAAAGTTCCAAGTGGCAGCAAATTTGTAGATATGTTCAATGCCATTCTTGTAATAAAATTTCTATTAAAACTTTAATTAAACTTGTGCTCATTTCTTGTGTTCTAAGATGGACTTAAGGTGCAATCAGAAATTATAAAAACACTTGCATTATTGTAAAAAAATAATAATAATAATAATGGTGATGTTTAAAACAAAAGTTTAATTTATATTTTACCAGCTTTTTACAATTTGAGCCTTTTGTTCTCCAACCGATACAAAGTGTTGTCCATTTGCATGAACAAGTTTTGCTGAGCAACCAGACACATTTTCTATAAGGGTAAGATCAATTGACATGGGAGACCAGTTCATTACTTGTATCCATTAGCGAGGAACCACTTAAAAGTCGACTTTGCATTGGAAATTGGGGCATTATCTTGTTAAATTCAAATAAAGATCCCCTAAACCAGGACATTGCTGGCATTTGAAGTACTGTAGTTCCTCATTGTAGATCATCATAATAGAAATTACAGGCAAATCCATCTGGACCATCCAGATATACTTCGCATGATTGCTCCAAATCAACTTTGACCGTTGTATGGTCTGAGACCTTTCTCATGCCCAAAGTGCCCAGAATGGAGTACTGGTTGACCTCATCTTTTTAATACAGAAATCTTTCTGCTTTGTGAAGTACATTAGCGACTGTTGTCCTTCCAACACTGATATCTTCACAATAGGCCACAACTCAAGTTTACATTTTCTCTTGTCACTATTTTTATAATTAATTAATTTTTTAATTAACCCTTTTGCTGCATAAAGCAGATATATCCACACAAAATAACATTATCTCTACCTGGGGAAATTGATTCATCTCACAGGGTTTAAAAAACTTTGTTATGCTGCTAAAAGTGGATAATTCCATCTTCTCAAGAATGAAAATAAAATTTAATTACACAGTGAAAGGGTTAATAATTTTGCTGGTATGTCTATTAAGACATACCCTCCATCACTTTGTCTTCATCGATAAAATTGGTTCAAAACTTTAAAAAGCTCTACATTTTCAGTAACTCTTATCTCCTAAATGGTTGGATCAATTGAAAAAACGCCAAGAACATAAGATTTCTCAAATGCGTTTTTTTTTTTTTTTGTGTTTTTTAAACAACCTGCGGGTTGTCCCCCAACAGGCCAGAGCCCAACATGGGGTTTCTATAATAAAGGACAAACGCAAACATCCATGCCCCAAGCGGGATTCGAACCTGCGACTTTCTGGTTGCGAGAGCGATAAGACCTGCACCTCAGCGCTCTCTGCCAACAAGCCGGCAATCTGAAAATATTGAAAATAGGGGGTTCCCATTTGAAATTTCTAAATTGACCCCCACACAGGGTCGAGTTGGAGGGTAAAGTTTGGTATCATTGGATAGCATTTTTTAAAATATTAAACACTTGTTTTTTGTTTTTTTTGATCCGATGTGTACTTCTTTAGATATTTGGCCATTACACTTTATATGAAATGCCCTGTATAATAATAATCCGAATATTACACTTTGCAATGAACCGAATCTGAATAGAATGATAACTCTGAGATTGCAATCAAAATAAATACTATATCTTTCCCACTGGGAGTCTTCAGCCACTATATCATGAACATTAGCCTTCAGTTCTATACTCTGTCCAACGAAAGAAAAACTGGGCGTATCTAATTAAATTCCCGATTTCAATTGTTAGACATTGTTGTTAAGTAAAATTAACAATTGCTAACAATTGAAATTGGAAATTTAAATGGTCACGCCCAGTTTTTCTTTCGTTGGATAGAGTATACGCCAAGGAGAGTTTTAAAAGTGAGGCTAGTTTAATGACTTCAGATCAGTGAGGCAGAAAATATTTAGCTTCAATTGCCTTTATTCTAAAACGCCCCTAAATGCTTTTAGCTCCTTTAAAGGGGTATAGTTGGTATATTGGGGTTAAACTAGCGGGATAAAAAAGTTGAGGCAGGATCTGATTATTTTAGCTTGAATACAATTCTTACGAACCATTTTTGAATGTGGTACAGTTAGAAAATTTGATTTTGTAGCCATGATCATCAGATTTGAATTGAATGAACTTTTCATTCTGAGGGTATCTAAGTCACAAGTGTACAGTGTGAAGATTTGCAATGCGGCCCACCTATGCATCAGGATTGAAGACGAATGCCATGCCACAGACGATCATTATGGTCAACGAGGAAGCACTGCTAATGGTCTTTCTAACTGATCGCTTTATGTAAAGCAATTATCTGATCCGTTTCAAATACACTTAAAGGTCGTCCTCTTGGCATCATTTAGATTTAGTTAATTAATCAAACAATTAATATACACATTAGTAGCTATTTGTATTACTAGTTGATGCCAGCTGTTGGGTTTAAATTGTCATCTCTCTATACTTCAGAGAACAATTTTTTCATGATGGCTTTATCATTTTTGGCAAGGGTTTGGCCATTATTATTATATTATTACGATATTCGTTAATTTTTTTTATATTTTGTTGCATCACCGTTATTTTCTTTTACAATAATGCAAGTAGCTGATTATGAACATCTGTAATCCAAAGCATTTATTGAAAAGTTGGTGGATATGCTTAATTTTGGAGTTTATTATTAAAGTGAGACATACTGTACAGAAATAATTAAAATCAATTTTGTTTTACAATAAACTTGTCGTTATACAGAGGAACTGCAATACGTACAGTCAGGGATGGATGAAAGCTTCATCCATACTTGGTACAGTTCCATTACTCGAAACCGAAACCGGATGTAAAGCACAAGATTTCTGATAAGAGCGATCGCAGCGCCCCCCAAAACAAACAAATCAGCTGCTACGTAAAATGGCGATTGTACGAGACTCCGAAATTCCTCGTCGTTTCCGTCAGGACATGATTCAGCAGTTTTGACCAAGACTTTTCTCCACGCCATTATCTGACAAAGGCATCCAGCATGAAGAAAATTTCACGGAAACAAGGCTCTTCGAAGTCGGATCGATGTGACGAGGTGAGCTCGTGTTTTCCACTCGTACAAACAAACATTTGTTTTGATGTCCATGTGCGCAAACAAGTTCTGATCGTTCCTCTCGTATATTGTCTTACAGAATCGTCACCTGTCACCGAGTTCCCTCGAAATCAGTGACGATGAGCTCGTGTCCATCTCCGTACGTGATCTCAACCGCCAGCTGAAAATGCGTGGCCTGGCCAGGGAAGAGATCATTCGTATGAAGCAACGGCGACGGACCCTCAAAAACCGCGGCTACGCTGCCAGCTGCCGCACCAAGAGAATCGAGCAGAAGGACGACCTCGAGACAGAAAAGGTAGACACTCAGGATCACGTCGACAAGATGAGAACCAACAACATGAAGCTTCAAGAAGAAATCGAAGAACTTCGATGCAAATACAATGCCCTCAAGCGATTTGCAGAGCAACGAAACATTCCCATCCCTCCTGAGCTTGCATCTTAAAACTGTTTCATAGACCAAAAGAGAAAAACACACATTTTTTAACAGTGTCATACATTTAATTCAAACAGTACTTATACATCACTCATTCAGAATAAAACGTCATTTTTTCTTCTTCTTTTGCAAAACAGTTAAAAAGCTTTTGTATTAAATTATAATACTGTAAATTTAAAGCAGGTTTTTTTTTTTAATTTTTAGAAATATATATGCGACATATATAAGTATCTCTTAAATAAAAATAAATAAATAAATAAATAAAACCCTTTAAAACATTTTGCCTTTCAAACGCTCGGCATCATCTTGATTCTTTTTCCGTTGAAGTTCATTTAAGTTTTGAAGTTCCTTTTTTATTGTCGGTCCCATATTGGAATCCAGTTCTGCTACACGGGTGAAATCGTGCCTCGCTTCTTTTGGGTTCCAGGCTCCAACATGGGCCTTTGCTCGTCTGTACAATGCTTTCACATTATCTGTAAAAGGTAATAAAGAAGAAGAAGAAAATATTAAAAGCTTTTATAAATTATAATAGTTATCTGAGAACGTTAGAAAAACCATATAAAGCAACTGGAACTTCAAAGCTCCCACTTATTTACAATTTCAGTTTTAATCTGGGAAGTTTTAAAAGCTCTTAATACAAGTTGTAAATTTATAGACAAACTTTTGGTTAATAGATTACCAGACGTGCAGTTTTGTGGCTTTTAAGTTCAAATTAAGTAAGATGAATCCTTGAAGTGAATCAATACAAAGTACTAAGGTCATGTCAATTTTCAAAACTGCCTGTTTATTAAATACCTTCAAACAATTACACAGGGCGATTCAAAAGTTTGTACCCATTTCAAAATGCTGTAAAGTAAACATACATGGGTGCAGTAAAATACAAGATGGTTGTCATATCCAGTTTCAAAATGGTGATTTACAATTGTTCATTATGGTCCCCTCCAGCTGTGAAAGAGACTCTGCCAAACACACTTTTATGTTTTCATCAGAGGTACGAGGCTGACCTGTGCATTTTCACTATACAAGCACAGTTTCTTGGAAAATTTGGTGCCATTTAATAATGCTCTTAGCAGTACTAAATTAAGGCTGGACGGTTATTGCCAACTCGCACTGGTTGAAATGGAGGATGCAAATCTCCTTCTGTTGCTGGGTCACCATATCAAAAACAACCGAGACCGGGGAGAGCTCTACAAGCAACCTCAACAAGCTCGGCAACCCCCCCCCCCCCCTCCAATGGTAAGCAGGTCGTTCAATGCCGTGAACCGTTGCGTAGTTAAAGCATTTAGAAATCTGATATGGACTTTTGAATCATCCCATATATAACTTTTCACAAATTTCACATCCTAAAGTCAGTGATACCTCCAAATATGAGGGCTGTTTAAGGCAAACAGTGAATTTTGAATGTAAAAAAAATATGCCATTCATATCTATACGTTACTAAGCATTTCTTATTCTCAGTGTAATCCCCTGCTACGTTTATGCATTTCTTCCAACTTTTTACAAATGCATGAATATCTTCGTCATGGAACTTTTAAGCCTTCGCACAGCATCCTTTACTTCTTCCCAAGAACTCTTTCAAGGGCCTGAAGAGATGAAAACTGCTTGAAGCGAGGTCAGGAGCATACAGTAAATGTTAGCAGTTGCCCCAACGCAGTTGTTGCGGTGTTAGGTTTGGTGTTATCCTATTGAAAAAGAACATCTTTTATGATGAAACCACGCTGCTTTTTCCTTAAAGATTGTGCATGTCCTTCATAATCTGGCAGTAGTTGTCACTCTGATTCTATGTACTATGAGGAAGGAAATCCACATGTTGCTTCACAGCTGCCATGATCTAGATCATCCACAATTGATGTACAGACCTTCTTGTACCATTTAGCACCATTCAAGTGCCTTACTGTCTTATTATTTTCTTGTGCATTATAAGCACGAAGATGTGGGTTCAAATCCCTGCAAGAGTTTAAGTTTTGAAATTTTATTCTTCACCTTTAATTTAGTAAAAGTATGTAGAACAAGTTACTGCAAAAGCATTAAAATAATGCTTTTTTGCAATTTCTTTTCTGACTTGAATAGAATCTAAAATAACGTTTTATTCAGAGGCAGAAGGTGGAGGGGACTGGGGGAGGCAAAGCCCCTCAGCTCCCTGTCTACAGTATTGTCCTTGCTAAATCGACTTGAGCCATAGCCCCCCTCCCCAGTCATTACTGCAGCTCCACTGGTTTTATTAGGAATAATAGCAAAAAAATTAAAGAAAAATTTTTAAAAAATATGCTCTAACAGGGAAAGACACAAAAACAAACATGAACTCCCATATTTATGCTTGTAACACTCTGCACCACCTATATCATTATGTACTTAAGCAAATACTTTCTCTTATACAGGTTGTCGAGTTTTTATTTCAAATTTCCGAGAACTAAGAATTCATAGAGTCATTTAATACAGCGGTGTCAAACAGGTGGCCTGTGAGCCGCATATGGCCTTTTGCATGTTATTTTGCCTTCATGGAAAAATATACAGTAGAACCTCGCTAAATGAATACCTGATAAGGAGATAATCTGCTTAAAAGGATAATTTCTATGCTAAAATATGTGTAAACTTCTGTTAATTGGATAAAATAACTAAAAACACACTGTGTGTCAATGGCAGACACATTCTCTCTGCTGTTTCTGACGATTTACAGACAAATTCCGTGTAATATGTACACTCTACTTATAATAGCCACTTATCATTTCCCTCTAAGCCAATGGGTACTGCTGCTTGGTCAGTAATAGCACTGCAACCACTATATAAACGCCTTAAGGGGGTTGTTCGGAATTTAGTACACGCAGCATCCTTCTGTGAAGAATAGCACATTTAGTTAGCTTAATTTACTCTACAAGGCAAATAAAAAAAAAAAAAAGAACGAAATAAATACTTTGCATTTTATTGTGCAAATTCCAGTCGATCTATTGAAGTAGCCATGGGAAAAAAAATATTGTTAGGCTTAGCAATGGCAAGGCTTCTAGTTGCGGCCCAGATGAGTTCGACACACCGATTTAAGAGTCTTTCACCAACATATTTTGCATTGTTAGCCACATGCAATTGTCTGTTATAATATGTTCTGAATTTTTTTTCCTGGCATTATTATTATGGATATGTATAATGTAATAGAATAATGCAGAGCAAAATATTTTTGCCTCAGAAAACGACATCAATGGAGCTAGAGTAGAATGGTGATTTATTTTTTTTTAACAGGAAAAATAACAACATAACCATTTACTTTATTTGTTAATGACTTCAAATTAAAGGTTCAAAATTAGCAACCAATACAGTAAATTTCAAAAGATTAACGAAGTGGAAGGAAAGACAGATCTCTTGTCCATAATAAAGAACTGTATCCTTTATTTTGGACAGGAGATTGTGTTTCCTTTCCTTCATTAATCAATACAGTACATGGAAAAAGTAGAGTGCGAAGTGTTATCATGAGTACACTAGCAAACCAAACAGTCGTGTCAAAACTTAAGTTTTTGGTTTCACTATTAAAACGGAGAAAAACGTTAAGTAGCATCATTTTATGTTAAATAATGTTAGAACACGTCAGCCTTCCTCTTTCTTGGGAATTCCCCTAGTAACCATTAGACTTTGTCCATCTAACAACCGACGTCAGCATTGATACTCGCTGCAGGTCCTTAGACTTCAAATTTTTCAGAAAGCAGAAACAAATGGATTGATGACGGATGCCTTAGATCTTTCACAAAGCAAATTACCACACAAGAAATCGCAATTTCCAAACAGTGTTCAGTAAATTACAGGATGTGGGGTAAATAATAACAGATGTGGGTAAATAAAAATATGACAGTGTCAACTCAAACAAAAGAAAAAACTAGTGCAAAATATTGTTCAGCAGTAGTGAGGGTCTAGTCAGCATGAAGAACAGTGACCTTTTTTATCTAAGTAGGGGGTTTACTAGAAAGGTATAGCTTCACAGTTTGGCACTAGTATTGGTAACGAACTTTTAGTATTGAATCTGTTACGAGCTTCGCTTCCCATTTTACTTCTTCCATTTCTAGTTTATTCCATTTATAGGTGGTTATAATTAAATGTTTCCAACTTAACCGTCTCTATTTGCAAAACAAGTGATCGCATGTACAAGAAACGTAATGTGAATATTGCCAAGGACATGGGGAAGAGAAATAATGACTAAGCAAGTCCACTGAAGCACTTTTATTGTGTTACGATATCATACAATATGGCTAGTTATTGTGGACGTATTGTCCATCAGACTATAAAGTGTGCTTGAAAGGTTCCCATCAGGTACAGGACAGCCTGAAAGCTTCACCAACAACAACTTGAACTTTTTGTTCAAGCCAATGTGTTGACTCTTCAACGACTGCACTATTACTGGTCTGTGAGGCTAGCAACACCTATAAACAAAAAAAGAACCTGGTGATCTAGTATTGTACTAACCAAAGCGATGAACTTTGTGGCCCATAATCTGGACATTATTCCTGCCTAGTTTAGTACAATACTATAAATAGTTTCTTTCCTGTCCAGGATGACTTATAATGCTCTTCATAATCTTGCTCTCCCTTTCTCACCTACCTTTTTTTTTTTCCCAAACTCCATCTTCTATATTTAATGGTAAACTATTTGCAAATTACTGTGTCCCTAAAGTCCCCAATATATATTTTTTTAATTGGGGTCAGCATGGCCCACTTAATCTAACTTCAGACTGCTGATTTTTTCTGGCATATGATAAACCACAACTGTGTAAACCATAAAAATGCAACAACATGTGAAGAACCTTGGTTTGATGTAGATCCACGTGCTGTGATGACGGACTTCGAATAAGCAGTGCTTGCTGCTGTGACTACAGTATACATACGGCCAGAGTGTCAGAAAGCATGCCTGCTTCTTTCACTTGACAAAGAGCACAAAGAAACGTACAGGAGTTGGGCCTCATCCAACTGTATAAGAGCAATACTGGCTTCAGGCATTTTTTGTGGAATGCTTGATGGATTGGCTTTCCTTCCAGTAGAGGATATCAAGGAAGGCTTGAAGTTTTTAAGGGGCAATTCTTCAGTTGATGCTGAACCCCTTCTCAATACTTTGACCTCTCCGGCAGTCTTCGAGCAGTCCGTCCAACTGCCGTTGGTAGAGGAGGCATTCATTTTCGATTGAGACGATCAAGACCCATATTTCCACCAGAACTTTGATGATGCTAGGACAAATAACTTCTCAGAGGCATGGAACAACTCATTCCAGACAACCGGTGGGTCACTGTCATCAATGCATCTGGACCATGATCGACACCCTCCGCAAAGATCAAGCCAAATAGAGCACGCTGGTAACCCATGCCAAAGAGATGTACATACAAGGAACAACAAGCCAAACTTCAAACGTTATGTGAAGAGTACCAAAACGGCGTCAAGAACTTGCCTTCAATTTTTAGAGCTATCGGACATTGCATCTGTATCATATGACAGAAGCAATGCCTATTTATATTATTTATTGTTATATTAAAATTATCTCATGTTAAATAAAATCATAAATGAAACAAAATTATTGTTTAAACAGGGATGGATGAAACAACTTTCATCCATCCCTGGTTTAAATGTAGACCGGCCTAATAATATAAGATCCTGAGAGCAAAAGTATTTATTGCATTTTATCCGGAAACAGAATTATCCTACGAGATCATTTAAGGGTGTGCACTGATGAACAATATGCATGTCACTTCCTCATTTGAAGGCCAGAATCTAGCAACTATGTTTGAACCTCTATGGCATCTGTATTACCATAAACTGAAGTTTTAACGTATGGAGCATGATCTTTTGGAACCTTACAGAGGCATGTATTCACAATAATTTCCCGCTTATTATATGTTTCTTACTTGGATCTCGATCCAAAACTGTGGTTGTGTGTTCAATAACAGGATAAAATTCTTTTAAAAGTAATTTACACTGGGCAAAATTCAAAAGAAGGGGTATTTTCATCTTGTCTAAGGCAACCCATTCTTCATCACCAGGCTTCTCACTGCAAAATAAAAATGATATATCAATAGAAATTTTCAAATAAAAATAAAAACAGGAGAGGAACAAATTCTTGACTATACTATACAAGGTGTGTACAAAAATTATCAGACTTTTGGCCGGAAAAACTAAAGTTATTCACGTGTAGGATTTAAACATTAATCTCCTTCAAATTACTCTCCTTGGGACTGCATACACTTCTCCCACCGCTCCTGCCATTGTTGAAAGCATCTTTGGATGGTCTGTTTGGGAATGGCGGACAACTCCGCTGTCATTTTCTGCATAATGTCTTCTCGTGACTGAAATCGGGTTCCTTTCAGCAGCATTTTGAGCTTGGGGAACAGTCAAAAGTCGCATGGAGCAATGTCAGGGGAGTAAGGAGACTGACGGACTAAAGGAGTGCTGTGTTTGGATGTCTGAATCAGATGTGATGAATGAGCAGGTGTGTTGTCGTGATGAAGCGAACAAGTTTCTTTTGCCCAAAGGTCAGGTCGTTTCCGTCGTACAGCATCACAGAGGCGACGAAGGACCATCAGATAGTTGGACCTCTTTGTTGATGTTTTGGCCTTTTGAGAACCGACAGGTCATGCATGCAGATGAAGATCACCTACATCTCGTTGCCAGAGGAGAAAATCCGCGGTTCATTGGTTTAGGCAGGAAAAATAAAAGTCTGATACTTTTTATACACACCTCATACAGTATAGGATCTTTTAGCAAGAATGCTTAGGGCTTAGAATATTCTGATTAAGCATTTTTTCTGTAATTTGGAGAACTAAGCTTTATAATCAACTGAACTACATTTACAAGGTAAACGCATCCTATACTCTACTAACAACAGGGTATATGAAGACTGTAAAATTAAAACGGATACAAAAATCAACTGCATTTGACCTCAACAGGTAATAATTCATTAAATTATAAAGATATAAAGCCAACCCCGCATATAAGAGCTCCAGATAAAAGAGCCTTCTCCTTTTAAGAGCCACTTTTAATTTCTGCACATTTCCCCCCTCTATTTTATGTATTATTTAACTCTGCTTAAAAGAGCTCTCAACTTATAAGAAACCAATTTTAGCAAGTTTTCCCCAATTTGATTCCAGATATAACAGCCAATCATAATTCTTCATGCTTTAAATCAAATGTCCAGCTCAAAATCAAGCCGTTTCCCAGAAGAATTATTACGGTAAATTATTTTTATAAATGCGATGATTACAAGAACAAGAAACTTATTACAAATTGTGTGCAAAAGTCGATAATCGATTTTTTTCAATTTAATCATGAATAAACATTTTTAAAAGCAAAAATCCGTGTTTAATATAATTTTTTCATATCAAATCCCATTTATAATGAAAAAATTCTCTGTCCATGTGAATTTCATTGTAAGCAAGTTACAGTGTATATAGCAAATTCGGGATTTAATGAAATACTTTTTTGTCCCCGTGAATTTCATTATGGTGTATATGTAATGAAATTTCAAGTTTTGCTTTGGTGTTAACAATTGAGATTTTTGAAATTTGAAAATTTAACTATCCAATCAGGAAGTGTTATTATCAAGTCCATTGTTGGAATAGACAAGTTTCACAGAAGCTTCGACCCATGCACAGAAGCTTTAGCGCCACATTGTGAGAGCATGGAAAACCGCCCAAGGAGATAGAAACCACTATCTTCCCGCATGGAGAACATGTATGCGAAGAAAGTTATAATGAATGAAACATTGTTTTGGTGAATCAGTGTGAAAATCTTCTCATCTTAGATGATATCATCTTATATAATGTTGTCCAACAACATATGGCAACGAAATCAAATAAAATTCCCAGTTATCTCTTAGACGAAGGGTACATGCAAGATGTTAAAATACGCGTCTTGAAGGAAAGAAGTTTGCTCTAAAATTAGAATGAGGCCTTCTCAATAAGGTGGTTATTTCTTGTTCAGCTATGAAGAAATTCAAGATGCATATTGGGAATGCCCAGCTGGGCAAATTAAATGCTATTTAAATGTACAACTTCTGAAGTCCAATAAAAAATGCTTTAATGTTAAGCGAGTTGTTAGAATGATGCAATAAAACCTAGCCAAATACATATTAATTGTGTAAATATTCAGATTATATTTTTATTATTGCTAGTAAAAGTTAATATATCTGGGTGCTTATGGAAGTGCCATTTCTTTATTTGCAGTTTATGTACAAACTCTCATCACATTGATGCAGTCTTAGAATTGCATTATAAAGTAGCATAATTAACTGAAATCCCTGATCAGAGCTGTGCTGGCATTTTTAAAATGTATTACTGTCTTATCAGTCTTTTAGGGATCCAATCAAATAATGATAAGACTGCTCCAGGTTTCAAATATTTTTTTGTGGGAGTGCAAAAGCTAGCAAAACTCATGGCCTTTAAAATGAGCAGAATAAACAACACTCTCCTCTGTTACTTTAAACTTTGGCTCACCATCTTTCTTAATTTTCGCTATCCACTGTTTTCTAAGTTCGCCTGACTTGGGAAAAGGTGCCAAGTGGTTCTAGGAGTGATTTTTTCCATAATTAAGGCATCCTGGAACACTACAAGACACGTTACGATGCCTGACAACCGCAACAGTGAAGAGCGAGAAAGGAACTGGCGAACGGAGATCTCCTTCAGTCGTTTGTTTTTTCTCATCAGATGGCGATGCTAATCGCTGAAACTTGTCTATTGGCGGAAGTAAACAATTTGAAGAAAAGTAATCGTTTCGAGTGTTATGAAAGTAGTAATGTTAAAATCAGGATGGTCAGAAGAATTTTAATTATTGCAAATTTTTTTTAACGGACAATGGAGTATTTTGAGCAAAGATTAGTGCTCCTGCAGCCGACAAGAAAGACAGGCCTGGGCACTCAAAAGTTATCTGACCATAATAATCCGAGCAACAATCCAACCTTCATTGTCTCCATCATGGATTGTAACAACCATTTTTTTTTTTTTTTTTCGTTTGTTAGAAATTACTGACGTCGTCACTGGAGAAGCTCGGGAAGCATGTTACTTTAGTTTAATCAACATTTTTAAATTAAAATTAATTTCAATTCAAATCTTGAAGACCATCAAATTGACCATTATGATTAAAGATCGCTAAACGATAAAAGGAAAAATAGCAACAGAGGACTCTGATGAAAGAAAATATGTCATTTTTCAATTCCCTGAGTGAGCTTTTTATAAGCGGAGTCGATTATACTGGTAAATAAAATTTGTGTTAAGCAATGACATTACAGATTGTGATTGTGTTTAAGTTAACAGAGATATTGTTTGTATGACTGATATCACAGATGAAGAGAAACAGATGGGAAACTTTACCACGTGATTGGAAATCACTACGTCATTTTCCAATACTAGTTTCGTGGCGCTAGTGAGGATGCAATATTGAAAATAATAAATAAAATAATAATATAGTTTATGTATTAATTCTTACATAATGTTAAAACACATAAATTTGTATTCAAAAATAAAAATATGTTTTATATAAACGAAAAATTGTCTTGTTGATTTGTCACGTGATCACTCATGTGAAGCACTCGTGTTTATATTAGCTCGCCGTTGCTCGTGTTGATCAGAGACCATCAATAAGAAATCGTGGTAATGCAATAATAATTTCATCTTATCATCCCAATGATAGTCCACCATGCATCGTAACCGGTTTTCAAAGTTTTTATTTAACTTGAATTAAATTATTAAATTAATTCTGATGAAAAGAACGTTAAGCAATGTATTTATCTGATGTCATATATGACTTGTCTTTCCAACAATCCATTTGCGGGAGAATGACGTAATTATGACGACACCGACAGTTGCGCTGCGAAGCCAGGAGTGTTTTTAAGGAAAATTTCATTGGTTGACTTTCGTCACGTGATCTCAGAAAAGTTTCCATTGTGGTTATAGGGAGTGTCCCCTCTGTTTCTTATTCCTCTGTGACTGATATGTTGGCATCACTTGGTAATATACTGTCTATGTCTTGCACCAAAATTCAGTACAGTTGTGCCTCACATAATAAACCTAATTCGTTACTAGGCGAAGTTCATTATGCGAGACTTTTTTACATAATAATCTATGGAAAAGAGCTTAATTCGTTCCTGAGACAAAAAAAATTGGCGACAAACTCCTTAAAAAAAAACACTCATTTAATCCAATGTTTCCATTCCCTTTTAAGCCTATTTTTATTTGCACTATATATTTTCATCTCCTTCTGACTATAGATTAGGTTAGATTTGTGCTTTCATCACCCCTTAATTTTTGAACGTATGAGTGTATGTGACCACAACAAAACGAACACGTGTGAGCACACGTTCGACTCGTTATGTGGGACGGTTTCGGGGCGAAAATCAACTTGTGCAACGAACCATGTGTTTGAACCACAAAAAAAATGAACACATGTGAGCGCTATTCAGTACTCGGTTCGTTAAGCGCATTGTTCGTTGTTCGAAGCGCTTGTTATGCAAGGTACCACTGTATATCTTTCTTTTATTAGCCCTTATCAACTTCAAAAATGGATAAACAAAAGTTGCAATTTCAGCATTTACTGATTTCCTTCCATAAAAGAGGTAAAATTTCTGCAGAAACATTAAATTAACAGTTGTAAGGATATTGGTTTTGAAAGAGGTTTTAAGTGATTCAATATTCAAACATGGGGTTTTCAGCTGAGAAGATGCAAATCGCTCTGGAAGATATTAACAACTGGATGACACCCTTTTGAAAGTAAACACTAAAGCCAATCCAAAGATCACCTCTACAATGCTAATAGAATTGTTGAAATCCAAAAATAAATGCTGTTAATGAACACTTGTGAAATTTTCCACTTTTCCAGTCAACACAATATCACTCATTATTATAAATTTGTTAATCTTGCCTATTTGTAAGCTCCTTCCAAAACTCAAACTTAATTTTCCCCCAAGGGAGAAAGCAATATGAAGTGGTGTACCTAGTCTTTTAAGAAGTCGATTGTATTATTGAAGACATTCTCAGCTCTAAAAATTCATTATAAATCACTAGCTACAAAATATGGATACCCGGCGTCGCTCGGAGAAAAATGCAGTTTTTTTCATAATTATTTATACAGAAAATAAAAGCTACACTGCGCGAAAGACTTGCAATCATTCCTGATGCTGCTTCAAGGAAAAATCGCAAAGGTCTTCATTAAATAATGACGTCGCAATTTTTTAACGTTGACAAAAATTGCATTCAACTCCAGGTAAATTAAATTTTAAAAATAAACTACAATAGAAAGAAAAAAAATAAGCAGAATCATATTGTTGTGATAAAAGAGCACTGTATTTATTAACTTAACATTTTTAAAGCAAAAATTTAAAAAAGAAATTTAATTAGGCTATATTAAATTCACCATAAAGCAATATTTGACAACTAAATGGTTAATAAAAACATGCTCACCGAAGAATGAGATGTTCCAAACGACCTAATGCTTCAGCATATTTGCTTGCTGCTGCTTCATAATCCTGTTTTTTATATAAAGCATTCCCTTCTTCTCGTAAGCCAGGAACTGAATTGAGTTTTTCTGTGTCACTCAATGCCCATGCTTCTTGTGCATATTCACCAGGAAGTTCGATTTTTAATATATCTGGGGAGGGGAGGGGGGAGATAAAGAATACTTATAGTTATGACTGTAAAAATGAATAAAGTAAAACATGAAAGATACAGCATATTTCCACTTGATATTGACACTATTCGATATTGCTGAAAAGGTAATAACAAATGGATAACTACTTCTGGAATATGCAATATGATAAAGTATTTAATATACCAACGAGTTATGGTTAATGCCATCATCAGCCTGTATGAAGGTGTTAAAATGAATTGTGTTGGCATTAAATACTCTGCCATATTATTTCTTCCCAAAAGTTGCTATTCATTGAAATTCAAAATAAACCTGGAATTTAACATAATTAATCATTTAATTTGACAGCCTATTTGAATCAGCTAGTTTTAACCTGACAATGCTACATATCACTTTTAACAACAAAACACAATAAGAAAGGATCTTTTTATTCATTTATAATTGTGTCACACTGATTTATGCTCATGATCATAAATTAAATCTTAGCACAGTTTACATATGTAAAAAGGTGATTCAGAAAAGTTATGGTGACATTTCTTTAAATATTCAAAGCAGAAGAGCCCATGTTAATTCATTCTCTATAGAGGAATACATATATAAGAAGGAATTAACATGAAATGTGCCGCTATGCAGAAACATAATAACTCATTTATATCTACATTTCAAGTGTGTTTGTCTCAATATAATCTCTTGTTACTTTTTGAGTATCTCTTGTATAAATTATATCATATGTATAATTATAAACAACGAGATAAATGAAAAAATTTGAAATTTATTACTTGTTCCAAATTCATACATTCCTACATTATATTCTGCATGAAAATGAGCCTCACTGAAAGCCAGTTCTTGAGGTGTAGAATGAGATGATAGTCACTGGACACGAGATCAATCCATGTGGTGGCGCATTCTGGTTCACCCAAACCAAAAAAAATTCAAGTAGTCTCAAAAAAAAAAATCATGGCCTGAACTGATTTGAACTGAAGAGTTGAATATATCAGAGCAAAAGCTAGCTGAAATGCCAGGCAGTGGAATTTTATGTGGAGGGTTTAAAGAAGGTTGTTTCACGATATCAACAGTATCCACTGCTCCAGCATCCAGTGTGCAATGGTCTAAACACAGCTTGTGCCTTAAGTCTTTGTGATGTAAGGCTTATATGCCGCACAGCAGCTATTCTGAAACTCCTGTCTGAATATGGCCATCGGATGTGTCTGCTTTTTAACAATTTTACGTTCCAGAGTTCTGTGATCTCTGTTCAGGGGTCTCTCTACAATTTCAAAACCCATACCCACTTTTGGAAAATACCTAGATTTTTGTAAAAAATTTTAATAAAACATATAAAACACCAAGTTTAATTTTAAAAAACTACTTTTATTTATTTGAATTGACATTATTTAGGCTAATAAATGCCCGTTTCTGAAGGTAATACGATAAACACTGAAAAATCTTGTGAAGATACCATTTCCGATCAAAGTAATTTTGTGAAGATATGGTGTCCACTTAAAATAATTTTGTGAAGGCACCCTTAAAGGGTACCAAACTGACCCTACATAGATCCCTGCTGTTGGTCAGAAGTTTCATTCACTCAGAACGTTCAGCATTCCTGCAATATCTTTCCACCTTCCACTTACGAAGGATGAAAGACACAGTTAATTTCGGCCTTTTTAACTTAGCAGGAATTTCTCTGCTGGGCAGTCCAATAAGATGGCATCCACAATTGAATTCCGACATCTCTGCACCACATGACATCCCTGTTACAATGATATTTTCAGAAGAATTTTTGTAGCACTTTCACTTTACAGTAACTTAAAAAGGAATTAATCATTTAATATAACCATTAAACCTTCGAGCATAAAAATAGGTAGAGGGGTCAGCCTAATCACTGCTAAGGGAAGCCTCTAGCCGTACACATTTTTCACAACTCCCGTCATTTGTCCACATTGATGCCACGATTGCATCGCCGCTGCAAACACTTTTATAGTGGTCTGTTTTGCCTACTGAAAAGCCGCTCGATGAGCAGAAGCTTTATTCCATTCTAGCATAAGCGATTTTCCAGTATACAAAATGGTTCCTAAAGAAGCATTTGCGGGCTTGACACCAATCATGGCGTCAGCATTGTGAAAAATGTCTACGGGTAAAGGTTGACTATGTGGACAAGTCAAGGGAGTGTCAGCTTTCTAGGGGCAATAGTTTTTCAAAAATAAATTAGGAGACTTTAGAACTTGAATGCACCTCGTATTTAGCCATAATTAATGGTACTTTACATATTATTTGTGGTTAAGCATCATTATTACATTATTTTATATTTAAAAAAATTTGATTTAAAAATGGGAATGTACAGTATTACGAAGGTTATTATCAGTTTGGAACAAAATTTTGAAAATTTTTTTTATTTCAAAATTCATTTTAATTTAATTTACAAATATTTTATACAAATTAAAAAAATTAATAAAATAATGGCATAAAATGTTAAACAAACGTTCTAATAAAAAAAGAAAAAATACAACAAAAAATTGTTTAATCTCAAAAATAAATAAATAAAAAATAATAATATTTATTCTAGCATTTCAAAAAAACCCCCCAAATAAATGTTATACTGATATTAATAAGCACTCATTTAATACATGTTAAAATTTATTTAATATATACATTTTGCAAATAATTATTTAGTTGAATGTTTAAGGAAATTAGATGTATATTCTGTTGTATATTTACGGTAATATAAATCCCATAAAATAAAATTAATAAAGTAACAATAGTTCAAAAAAAGATTATACTGGCCATAACTGGATTGACCGTTTTGACCTATTCACCTTATTTATCTACTTTATTAATATTGTTTCATGGAATTTATATTAAATATACAACAGAATTTATATCTAATTCTGTAAATAAGTTAATACATGGTGAAGGCATTTTCTTTTAAGAATGAGGATTTTCAGTAATATATATTTTACTACAGGAGTAACATACAAAAATGTTTGGAAGTTGTATGTACAGTACTTCTATTTAGAAGTTGAAGATCAAATTTTTTTTTTTTTTTTTGGTTGAAACAAATAATTTTAAGATGAACTGGGATGAAATTCAAAGAGATTTAAATATTAATCGGAGATAATATTTTTAATCAGTAAATCATAAATTCAATTTGAATAAAGACAAACCCAGACAGATTGACAGAGATCATCTGAGAAGTTAACATCTACTCTGCACTTCTGCGTAGCATTAACAATTTTTCATACAAATGGTGAATAAAATAATTTGTAAGAAAATTAATGGAATGAAATCCTTGCGTGCTACACAAGAAATTATGATTTTTGTTGCGAAATATATTACTCCTTCTATTTCTTTGCTTGAAGCAACAACCTTCTTATTGCTCAAGGATTCATATCAAACACAGGGGTTGGCCTATTGGTGTGCAGGGAGTATGAAACCCCAAGTCATCTGACCTAATTCTGGTGCCATGGAAAAAGAGGCTTTGCTCCTTCTGCTTTTTTTTTTGCTCGAAGCATTAAACAAAATAAAAGCATTATATGTAGTCTTAAAAATTCTTACTTATTGTGAAGTCCAGATTTTGTAAATTTTTTGACAAATCATCTAAATCCTCATGACCCAAGCTCTCCTTCTGTAAAGCTATCATGCCGCAACAGTGGGATGAAGAGGTGTCATTGCTGTTGTCTTTACCAAGAGCCTTCCGCAAGGTCTTGGAAACCCATGGGTAGTACATTACGAGCTGGAAAAAATATTAAAAAAAAAAATTAAAAATACTATGTTTCGAAAAAATTTATAACACAATAAAAAAATTACTGTTTTGATTAATTTGACTAATTTTAATTACTGTTTTGATTAATTTAGGACTGAAAACAGGAAGGAAAAATCATTTTACATCTAAATTTTATTATGTCAGCCTTATTCTTTCTCTTATTTTTAATATATACTTAATTGTATTATAC
>JAHWFO010050472.1:563102-603677 GCA_023313115.1 Rhysida immarginata
ACTAAAATGAAAATACATAAATGAAAGACGATCGAAACGAAATTGAACCATGATCGAAAAATTGTTTATAAAATAAAATACTTCAAATTCAGACTTAAAGAAAAGATAAACTTATCACTCCGTGATCGGCGTGTTAAAGAATTATTAATCAGCTACTCATGTTTAGCCATGTGTTTTGCATCATTTTCACTCACTTTCGGCCATGACAGTTCTGGGCATGGAGCTTCCCAATTTGCTTCAAAGTGACAACAATTGCTTCGGAGTCTATCTTTAATATACGTCATTGAGTTTCTTACTTTATAAAGTAAATAATTAAAGTAAAGTATTAATAAAGACATTGTTGTCTTTGTTAATATACAGGGTGATTACAAAAGAACTTCACACTTTTAAAAATTTATTACATCAAAGCTATTCAGAATATAGACACACCACATACGATGTGACACAGAAAAGATGTGATTCTTAAAGAAAAAATCAATGGTGGCATTAACATGTCTCCATCAATCCCACGTATCGCTACCGTAATGCGTTCTTTCAGCTCGTCTAGGTCACGGGGAAGGGGTAGGGTGAAGACCTTGTCCTTTACACACCCCCATAAAAAGAAATCACAAGGTGTGAGATCGGGGCTCCGCGGTGGCCACTTTGCAAGTTCCAGGTTGTTTGCTCGACCAATCCACCGCTGTGATTTCTATTACGGTAGCGATACGTGGGATTGATGGAGACATGTTAATGCGGGTTTGGGACGAATTCGACTACAGGGGGGCATATTGAACATCTTTAACTGTGTCACAATAAACTTCAAGAGTTTTTCTTTAAGAATCACATCTTTTCTGTGTCACATCGTATGTGGTGTGTCTATATTCTGAATAGCTTTGATGTAATAAATTTTTAAAAGTGTGAAGTTCTTTTGTAATCACCCCGTACAATATTATATTTTCTTTTGTTGAATAATATTTACAATTTTTTTTCTTAATTTCTATATACATTTAGCTTTTAATTACATATTTCTCTTAATATTTTATTTTTGCTTAAAACTTTTGTTTTTTCTTCTTTTAAACTTTATTTGAACAGTAAGTTGCTGTCTGTCAATCCAAGTTTATTTAATATTTCTTGTGGGTAATATTTATTTAGCATAAAGATGATTAAATTTTCAATTATTATTATTTCTCTTTTATCACTTACTAGCAGAGGACCCGGCGTTGCCCGGGATAATTACACTTGTAGGTAAACAATCTCAAAAATTTCAATTATAACTCCAAACTGGTTAAATAATAACTCAATGAATATAACAAAAGAGCGAAGGGACTCTCCATTCTAAGAAAAATCCGAAAAACAGGAATTCTAGGTGATATACCGGGACTTTATTTAAACTCTTCTTGACTTGCCTCAGATTAAAAGTGTCCATTTCACCACCGGGGAACATCACTGGATACTTTGGACCCAACTTTTTCTTATCCTTGTGTAGAAGCTCGTATACCCTCTTACTCTATTCGAAACTCCCGTGTTCAGATGTTTCCAATGCCCGTATAGCTTTTTTTTAGTTTTAGCTGCAGAGTTTCTCTGACCAATACCCGTTTTTTCCAGACATAAATTTTTGCCAGTCGTCTGGACGTTTGATAGGGAGCTCATGGGAGACACGTGTGACTCCTTTGCCTCCTCATAGACACTCCCTTATTTATGTCACTGCAACATCATTTTATGTTAATTATTAATAATTCTTGGAAACGAACGTTCAATCATCGCATAATCAGCATCTCAATTTTCAAAATATTCACATTAAGTTTGGATCTGCTATGCTACCAAATAAGCTAGGAGATAAGTTATCACTGATAACCCCGGCTTGGCTTTGACTGTTTTTTTGATTAAAGCTTGCAAAATCTTAAAAATAAACACATGGAAACGCTTAGAATTAATACAGTAAAAATTCACAATGAAAATTTGAAAAAAAAATTTTTTTAGATGCTCATGAGAAAAGTTCGCAGAAAAAAGTTAGACTATTGAGAAAGAGTGGAAAGACGACAGAGGAAGCAGTCCTTTAGCTCCGTGCTGTATTGAGCAAATGGTAAGCAAGTAAATAGAAGAATCGGCGACCAGAAGACAACACAAAGTGATGAATAGCCAAGGTTTGCATCAAGACATTGAGACCAGAGTGGGAATTGCAACAACATCAAATGTACATTTAAAGATTACGTGACTAAAATTATTTAGGGTAGCAGTGGCATACAGTACATGGAGGGGTCCATCTTTTGTGATCACTTTGGTGCTTTTGATCCTTTTGACTTGTGGATATTTGGGACACTTGGTGTAGCTAGATGTGTGCTGACCAGACAACGTATATGTTTTTTTGGGGGGGGGGGGGTCTTTGCCTTTCATGTTAGTACAATCCCTCGACTGATGGTCGCCAGCGCACTTATTGACCAAATCTTAAACACTTATAGCATTGTAAGGGCCTTTTGTTGCTTCTAAATAACTCAATAACATCTAGAGGACCGACACGCTTCAAACTCAAAAAAGACTTATTGAGTTCATTATTTTCAAGTAAGACCAAAACCATTGGCATCTCTACTGCACCGTTTGCTTTTTTTAAGCCTGATAGCTTTTTCTGGAAAATAGTTTGCCTTCCTGAGTGTCACGTGGCAGTGGAAATGAGGGTTAAACATACAAAAGTAAGGGAACAAAATTTCCTCAGAATAACGTAATTTATTCAAACTTATTGGAGTAACAATACACTTCGTCTTGAAGATAATGCAATTAAGCAAATGTTCAAGAAATAAATCTAAGCTCATACCGTAGGTTACTGAGCAGTATACGAGGGGAGTTCAATAAGTAATGCAACATTTTTTTTTCTCGGCCAATTTTGGATGAAAAAACTGGACATTTCTTGGGGAACATTTTCAAACATTTCCGCTTCGTCTCGTATAGTTTCATTGACGTCCGATAGGTGACAGTGCTATAGTGAGCTGTTAAAATGACGTCTACAATGGAGGTGCGTTCCAAACAACGGGCAATGATTGAGTTTCTTTTGGCGGAAAACCAGGGCATCTCAGATATTCATAGGCGCTTGCAGAATGTCTACGGTGATCTGTCAAAAGTGTTTGATTGTGATCCGTCGATCTGCTCGAATGAGAGTGTTCGCATGTTCCGACATTGCAGGAGTCAGAGCTGTGCACGGCCGGCCAGCTCGCGGGAGATCAGATAGTTTTGCTTGACCTTGCGGCGATAATGACACACGCTTTGCCCAACGACTCACCGTGCTTTTGTCCACTACCAGATCACCGTAGACATTCTGCAAGCGCCTATGAATATCTGAGATGCCCTGGTTTTCCACCAAAAGAAACTCAATCACTGCCCGTTGTTTGGAACGCACCTCCATTGTAGACGCCATTTTAACAGCTCACCATATCGCTGTCACCTATCGGACGTCAATGAAACTATACGAGACGAAGCGGAAATGTTTGAAAATGTTCCCCAAGAAATGTCCAGTTTTTTCAACCAAAATTGGCCGAGAAAAAAAATGTGTTGCATTACTTATTGAACTCCCCTCGTACTTTACCGATCACTTAATGGAGCAAACATATATAGTTAGGACACCTAACAGTTTTATGACTTTCTATATAGTGTCCTTTCGACCTGTGTGGGCGGTAATTTTGTCAAGAGGTACGTGCTTTTTGATCTCCTCCAAAATTATTGGTGACGAACGATGATTGGTGGGATATGCATGTATATTGCTCCCTTTCCACGGGTGACATTAATATGGGAAGAACTGTGCTTGGCTTTGTTAGCACGAAGGGCTACAGAGGCACTAGCGCTGACATCAAAAGTGGACTTAATATTGTCGATCCTAACACCTCCTTTGTTCCTCTTTTTCTGTGCAGCCTGCCAGTCACCTCCATCAATGTCAGCAGAGTCATTATCACAAGTTCAGATACAGGTATTTATAATGAGGGAGGACCAATCAAAATGAAAAGCATTATGTTTGGTTTACAAAGTTCAGGATTGGAGAGGGCTTAATGCCCAATGAAAATAAATAAGCTAATTAACTGGCAAAGGGTTATTAGCCTAGTAAAGCCCAGAAGAGAAAAACATACAACTAAATATGGAGAAAACTTATATACGGAGTTGCTCTTATATCCGGTTACTGGTTGGATACAAACAGCAGAGTTAAAATCAGTGGGGTCCATTGTGACAAGTCAAGGGGGCCCCTTTCGTGGTTTAATAATTTATCCGGTGGAACTTTAGAAATCTCAAGCGATTCCAAGAAGTTTAACTTCTTTGGTTCGTCAACACGATGTAGGATCCTAAAATTTTCCTACATGTCCCGTGGCTAGAATGTGCTCTGCGAAAGCAGATTTTTCGAGTCTGCAATTTCTGATGTAACTAAAGTATTCCTTTATGCGAGTGCAAATTCTCCTCCTGCTCTGGCCTATATATTTACGGTCACAAGTTGTACAATTATAATTGACCGTAAAGTTGCCTATAGACAAAAATAATGTACTGTAAATGGACGTTATTCTAATAACTTATCATATTACAGTACAAAGTGTGCAGAAACGATGAATTTGCTAAAAAAAAATAATAATATATAATGATTTATTAATAATAAAGAAAACTTTCCTAATGAAGGCTCAAAATCAGATTTCAATTAAACAGTTTGACATAACTCATTATGCCTACCTATCCCTGTTGCTAAGAAACAATAAATGGCATCGTCCAACGTGATTCGAACTCAAATTCTTGCCTGAACCGATTAATCTCACTGGTTTAATGTATTGCAAGGAAGCCGAACATCAATTCACCTAAGTGAAAACGCTTTTGGAATAGGGTGTACAGTCAGGTGCAAAAAGGTTTTTACCTGCTCTGTAGGAACTGAGCTTACCCGATGTTGATCGGTTGCAAAAGCAAGTACTTTTTCTGAGAGTCAAGGCAGATTAGACTGGACCTGTCTGTCCCTTCTGAATGAAAATAGGATAGCCTGATACACGCTTGGGATGTGCACATCAAAATTGGAAAGTGCAAGGAGAAATTCTCGTAATACAGTGGGCGCCGCTTAATGTAATCACGGCCAATGTTATCAATCTGTTATTGTTATAATTTTTGCTTGGTACGGAATACTTGTATCTAAATACATACAAAATACGCCTTTTATTGTGATCAAAATTCGAATATCGTTATCAAATTTTTCCCTTAATATAGTAAAAATATTCGTTCAAGAGTAAGTATTGAATGGTCTTACGTGAATTTTTAACCTCAGATGTTTAACTTATGGATGAAAATAGGACAGAAAATTTCACAACCTGAAATCTAACCAGGACCTTCTGCTCACCGTGCAGACGCGCCAACCAATTCGCCATTTTGGATCTGAAAGCATTAACGCTATCTACATGTTCTTAGGGCTGGTTGGAGCAGTACCCAGTTCGCAGGCTGGGACTATCTTTTCTATTGACGTAATATTCGTTAAAGAGTAAGTATTGAATAATCTTATGAGGATTTTTACACGCTAAACCTCAGATGTTTAAATTATTGATGAAAATTTGCCATAGCAGTAAGGGCAGAAGCAAAATCTTTAACAGCGGTCGCCAAAGAATTGCAGTTAGAGCAGCCTTATTTTTGCTGTACAATTTCCTTACTTTTGCTGTACAATTATTTGTCTCGAAATAATTTATAAAATGAGGTAAGCATACATAAATACTATTTTTATTTAAAATTATAAAGCACCGCGATACATACCCTCTCACCAACGCAATGCATCACTCGACAGCTAGCCCTCGTTTCACATGACACCAGCCCCAAAAAATTTACGAAGATTACCGAATGAATTAATAAAATGAAATAAATTATGGAAATGGTTATTATTTATTATACATATTTTTTACTGGAAGGCAATTAGCTAATTTTAATAACTCATTTTTAAAAACTAATTTTGTTTAGAACCATTCAATTGTCGTCTGCTGCTACTTCCATTGCTTTCATGTGAAGTGGATTCGTGCTTATTGCTGAAGTGGAAGAAAAAAGTTCCGTCAAGCGAATTCATAAACACACACACTCACACATACAGCGCTTTAATTATGGCTTTAACAGTGAATCTGTGTATGGCTGTGTGTGCTCAAATTTTTTCGTTTTCGCTGTTTATTTTGAAAGAAACAAAATTTAACAATCTTTTATTTTGTAAGCACCAATAAATACTAGCTTCAGGCGAGTAGCATATTTCAATTTGGTGTGAATCTGTTCGTGTACTTCCCTTGTTAATATCAAGAGCTACTACAAGTTCACCTTCTTCCATTTAAGCAACCTTATCTCACAGATGATCTGATCTTCCAGCAAGACAGTGCATCCTCCATGCAGCAAAGACAACAAAAACATAGTTGGTGAACCAAAATATCAACTATAGATTGACCAAAATACAACCCCAATTTAAACTCCGTAGAAAATCCATGAGGCGATCTTGTGAGGGCAGTTTATGTCAATGTCAAATAAAATAATTCAGTTGCCAACTACGTGTAGTATAGAAAGATATTCCGAATGAAAAGACTGTCAAACTGGCAGAAAATTATCTTTCAATTTATTTTAAAGGAAAAAAATAGACTACTAAAACCTTTCTCTGCCGTCAACTATATCAAAGTTCGTGGTAGATGCATATCTCCATTCGACTTTCTTGCTTAAAAATTGTTACCTTCTTGCTAATAAATCTTAATGTTTTGTAAATGATAGTGAGTAAATGAACAAAAACAGCCACTTTGGTAGAGTTTCTAATTTTTTACGTGATTGGTGAGAAGCCTATGGAAAGTTTGCGAAGACGTGTGTAGCAGAAGTTTGTTACAATGGAAACTGCGATATCAGGCCATTGTTCATAACAAGAATAATCCAGTGTTTTCTGTTAATGCCAGTAAAGCCTTCACTTTTTATGTTCAAAATTTGAACGCTACTTAAAGTTAAATTTGGGAATTTATCTAATTGCAAGTTAAGAAATGTTTCCTTGTTTGTTTTGTTTTTAAACACAACGCAATGTCTGGTTCGTTAAAACGGCACTGTAGTTGAGCAAAAACTCATAACTCAAGTTTTGAATAGTTATTTGTGAAGTAGGGTTGTAGATACTTTGATAGCTATGTTACCAACTGAGTTAAATTATAATTTAGCTATGGAATCAACGGGATCTTCCAATGTTATAGTAGCTATTTAGTTTAAAACTAGGATCAAGGCTCTTAAGTAACAGCCGTTGAGAAGCTTGTTCTTGATTAATTCAGTGAATAGGTGGAGTTTATTTCACTACGGGGTTCATGATTAATGTTGAGGAATATTTATAATGTCTACGAGGTCGTAGACGGTCCTTGTCTTAGGTATATTGGATGTAGATAATTTTTGAAGCTTCTCATGTGTGGATTAGTGCCACTAGTCAGTTGTGTTGCAGTTTAAACTCAAATTAATTCTTATTGGCAATCTAACTACCTGAGAGAAATATGTGATGAGTATGACTTGTTAATTGTAGACAGAATATAGTTGAGAATAGTGATTTATATTTTCTCTTTGTCTTAGAAATTCCATTTATTATGAATTAATTGAAGGAAGTTTAACAAATAAAAGACAAATCCTTTTTTTGTAACTTTTGATTAAATTGACCTAACTTTTAATAAACCTTGCTCAATTTTTCTCAGTTTGTGTTGCCCATTCATTTAATCACTGAATACCGAACCTGAAGACGCTTTCCTGGACCCCTTTGGAACAAGTCGGGGACGTCACATGGTGGAAGAACGGTACCTCGAGGAGAGGATGAAGAAGTCGGGAACCTTCTAGACTGGAAAGATAATTATCCATTCCATTTTTTTTTCTTTAAGCTTTTAAGTCATAACGTTAAATATACAATAGTTGCATTTCGGTCAATTTTGCTGGTGAATGAAAAATAAAGGATTTGAACGAAAAGGTCCTTCAAAGAAAGATTTGCAGATCATCGCAGAGCCTGGGTGAAAGGAGATGGAAGTTCTGCTTTCGCGGATCACCTGATCAAGAATAAACACTCCTTTGGGTCCATTAACGATATAATGACAGTAGTCAAGAATGAACGTGACCACAGAAGAATCTTGACTTATGAAGCCTTAGAGATTAGGAAGTACATGATGGCAGGAGATGAAAAAATCCTCAATAATCAAACCAACTTTGTAAGAAATCCTATTTTAGACACTGAACAGTATCATCAACAAAAGAAGTACCAATGAAGAACACTAATAAGGTCCGCTTACAAAGCAAGAGCGGTCCGCTTATAATAGCAGTCCGGATACAAGAGCATTCCAAACGATTCCAAACGATTGTAAATTTTTTCATTTTTGCATTTTGTAAATTTCTCAGTAAATGACCTTGACGAATCAAGCATATTCTTTGTTAACCCACCAATCAGCAGTAATATCTTCTGATTGGTGGGCAATTACCATATATTCGGTGGTGAGGATCGACTTGGTTGTTGTCAGAGAGACAGATTCATCAGAGAGACAGATTGGACAGAGAGACAGAGAGCAGAGCACACATCACGGGTTCGAGCTACTCATAGATGGTATAGATTGGAGAAGGAATGTAATTGAAGGCACACTCTCTTAAGGTCAGCGGTTTTTTTTTTATATCCTATTCTTTAAGGCTGTTTTTTCTACAGATCTTATTCTGGAAAAGCCCTTTTCAGGGCTAGCAGTCTGACTATTCTTTACTGACTATTATTTTAAATTTTATCATAATGCCAGACTCAGGCAAAGCGTTAAGTGGCATTGCAAGCCAAAAAACAAGTGACGGTAAATATACATATGGCGAGATATATAAAGATGCCTGTAAAGATTACAGATTCGAAGCTTTTGATGCTATAATTAAGGATAAGCTAGAGGTTTTGCGCCAAGAAATGTGCACTAAGTATGATATTTTACAAGGAAAAGTCGAGTCACTAAAAGGGAACATAACTGAAATCCACGATAAAATTGCTAATATGAATGCTGAAATATCTGCAGCACGTAATGAAGCCAACAAGAACTTTAATAAGTTGGAGCAGTTCCTCAAAGATCAATTCTCTGCTCTGTCAATGAAAGGTAATCAGCCTACTGGTGTAACTTCTGACTATCTAAGAGACTCTTGTGAAACAGAGAGTGTGAATCCTCAGCCTATGGAAATTATCCCCTCCGGCTCAGGGAGTAATGATAACTATGGCAAAGACCCGATTAGTACAAATCGCAAACGGCTATATAATGATACGGATAAATGGATACCTGCAAAATCTAAAAAGGCTAAAAAAGGGTTGAAAATTGACAACATTAAGGATGTTGTTGATTTAAATGATACAATCGCTGTTGCTTTTCGAGAAAGCAAGTCCGAACAGCGAAAAAATGTTGAAAAGCCAAATACCAAGAGCAGCTCCTATATTCCGCCAATCATAATACGTACTCACGGTCAGCCAATCAAGCAAATCCTGGACGAGATTCAAAAGCATGTGGCGATTAACCTAATTACTGTACACACAGGCAGAGCAGAGACGATCAAAATAAGGTGTCATGATGAGGAAACTCATAGTAAATTGGTGTCTGGCATTAAGGCTGATAACGTGCTAAAGATTCAGCATCATCAACTGAAATCGGAAAAAGTCCTCAAATACGTTATACGAAATGTAGACGTGACCTATGACCTTAACGATTTTAATGAAGACCTGAAAAAGGCCAACTACTTCCCTGAGAAAGTGATTAGGCTTAAAAAAGCCAAAGGCTCAATTGATATGCCCATGATTCTGGTTCTGTTATCAAACACTGAACACAATAAGACACTTAAAAATGTGACCCGCATAGGGCCTTTAGCTGTCAGTGTTGAAATGTTTCGAGGTAATAAGAAACCTTTACAATGCTATAATTGTTTGCGATTTGGCCATGTATCTATGGGTTGCACGGAATCCCCCCGTTGTAACAAATGCGCTAAAGATCATCAGTCAAAAGACTGCCCAAATGTAAAAGGACAAGATCCCCCAAAATGTATTCGATGTAATGGACAACACACCTCCAGTTACACAAAATGTCCTAAATATCCGCAAGTCAGGAGTGCAAAGTGCTAAAGTGTCCCCGGAGATTTCCTATGCCTCAATGGTCTCCAAACAAGATACGAGCATTAACGTGAATGATTTTCAAGAAATGTATAAACAAATTGGCAGTGTATGCAATTTGTTAAACGAACTGGGCAAGAAAATGCCACTGATGAGTGGAATACTTACGAATAAACACTGACAGTATGGCTGATCAATGTTATTCTATTACAAATCGAGGTAAACTTCGTTGCGTAATATGGAACGCCAGGGGGGTCCCCCGGAGGCGTATTGAGTTTTACAACTTCCTAACCCAATGGGATATAGACATAGCATTTCTATGTGAGACACACTTAAGGCCAGACCGCGACTTCAGGCTACCTGGTTACTGTGTCTATCGTAAAGACAGAATTCTTCCCACTACAGTAAAGTCCCCGTCAGGTGGGTCAGCAATTATTATTAAGAAAGGCATTCATCATCGGAAGGAACCAACCCGAGACTATATGGGAATGGAAGCTGCCTCTGCTATCATTACTGATGCCACACTGGGAGAAGTGAAACTAGTGGCTCTAAACAATGCGCCCAAGCATAAATTCGATGCCAATGAGCTCGACGAGCTGTTTTCCGGGAATATTCCCGTTATTATGGCGGGAGACCTGAACGCTAAGCACTCACACTGGAATTCAAGATGCCATAACCAAAACGGTGTCCTTTTGTATGGCTACGTGCAAAAGCAATCTGATATTATTGCAGTAGGCCCTGTGGATGATACATATTATTGTGATCATTCTCCTTCAAGCGATGTACTTGATATTGTGTTGTTGAAGGGCTTCTACAAATCATTCAGTATCTATACTGTCAATGATCTATCCTCAGACCATAAACCAGTTGCACTAAATTTTGATAACGTAAACATTGACCTCAAAGAAGAACTGAGGCTCAAACAAGACTGGAAATTTTTTAGAGAAATTCTCAAAAAAGATGACGACCCACTAAATAACGTACATAGTACGAGCGACATAGATACCAATGTGAAAAGGCTTACTGAACGTATAAATGCAGCTATTGACTCTAGTGCTTCGCCCTTAGAATCGAAGCGAGCTGATCACCTTGATCTCACCCCAGAAATCAAACAATTAATTGAGCAAAGGAATAAGGTTAGAAGGCAGTGGTACCGAACTCGTGATTCATGGCTTAAGACCAAGTATAATAGGCTCACAAGAAGAGTTCACGAGGAGGTAAAAGCACTTCGTAATGCCAGATGGAATAATAAAGTTAAGAGTCTGTCGACCCACGATAACTCTATGTGGTGCATGGTTCGAGCCTTGCAAAACAAGAAAGCCATAAATATCCCACCTCTGTTAGCCCAAAATGGCAAATTCATCACGAATGATGATGATAAAGCGCAGCTTATTGCAAGCTCACTTTCAGAACAGTTTGTCACGCCTACTGATGGTCGGCAAATAGGACTTGATATGTCCGAGAAAGTAAAATCCTGCATAACTGGCTTCTATAGTATTCACGGCAATGAATTCCCAAAACATAGCATTGATGTAAATGAAGTCCTAAGCATCATTAAAAATTTAAAAACGAGAAAAGCTCCAGGTAAAGACTCTATTAAGAACAGTGCTTTGAAAAATTTACCTCCAAATACAATTCAAGATATTGCAAAAGTGATTAACGACTGCTGGAAGAACACTTACTTCCCGGATGCTTGGAAGCAATCAGTTGTCTTAAGCATTCCTAAGCCAGGACAAAATCCTGCAAATCCTGTTAGCTACAGGCCCATCAGCTTGTTACCATCAATTTCCAAAATCCTGGAAAAAACAATTCTCAAGAGATTCATTGAGCACTGTGATGCCAACGATCTCATCCGCGATGAACAATTTGGCTTTCGCTCAAACCATTCCTGCCAACTCCAAACATGGAGGCTCGCAGCGGATATCAATGAGCCCCTTAATCTCTCTATGTACTGTGGGGTCGTTTTTCTCGATGTACACAAAGCCTTCGACCAAGTCTGGCACGATGGTCTTATTTTTAAAATGATTATGGATGGATTTCCTCAAGACATAATTACTCTGATACACTCGTTTCTCTCCAACCGGTTCTTTCAGGCCAGAGTTGGAGATAGTCTATCTCCTATGTATGAAGTAAAAGCTGGTGTCCCACAGGGTTCAGTCCTGGGGCCAGTATTATTCAATTATTTTATGCGAGACTTCCCAAGTCCTTCTAAATGTAAGCTCTTTTTTTACGCAGATGACGCTGCTATACTGACGTGTGCTCGTCAACCAGCCGTAGTAGTCTCGCGGCTGCAGAAGGCTCTAAAGGAGTGTGAAAGCTGGTTTAGCAAGTGGAGGCTAAAATTGAATGTAGACAAATGCAAGGCGATGTTTGTCTCCAAGAAGAGAAAGAGATCATTAGATTCTCTAACACTGTATGGCAAAAAACTGGACTGGGTTGAAACTTATAAATATCTTGGTGTTGTTATTGACTCTAAACTTACCTGGACTCCCCACGCAACTTATGCGTTGAATAAGGCCAGGAGAGCCAAGTTTAGCTTGATTGCTCTGCTGGGCCGGAATAGTGCTCTAAACATTGATAATAAACTCCTACTCTATAAGGTCATTGTTCGGACTATCTTGACCTATGGTATGCCCGTCTGGGCCACAATATGTAAAACTAGATGGAAAGAACTGCAAACGTTCCAAAACGTTACCCTTAGGACTATTGCGCAAAAAGATCGGAGAATTGTTCGCAATTCCTCCATTTATAATGACTTCAACATGACTCATATTGGCAAATACGTTCAAGGGCTCATGGAATCCATGCTGCCCAATATAGAAAATCATAGCAACGAGCTAGTCTCGGGCATTTTAAAGCATCCTATGCATAGAAAGAGATATCGTGATCCAAGGCATATACTTGATATTAATTTTGAAGACATTGATAATGTCTTATTTCCAGATTACTGGACTTCATAGGTCGTGTTTTATCTAATACTAGTGGTCTGCTTCTAGTCTAGACAGTCGTCAATCAAATTTTCCTCCACCAAGAGGAGGCAATTTTCTTTCATACTTTGGATGACCCTTGTGGGTACATCAGGCTTCTTTTCTAGCTCAGTGTATTTCCCTTGGAATATGATTATGAAGGGTGAGATTATGGAAGCTATGCTTCAAGTTCCACTTGAATACCGATACACTACACTGTTCGATTGTCGATTGTCGACTTGGTTGTAGTCGCTTCCTACCCTGATGATGAAGTGTATTCGAAACGCGTAGGTTATTAAAACTTCTACCATTTTGCTATTAAAAGACCTTTTTATTTATTTTTCGTTAAATATACATTTAAACACTATGGGAAATGCTAATGTAACAAAGCTAATCACGAATATTTCGTAATCCAAGTTTGAAATTTAAACAACAGGCATGTTGTCAAAGCAATATCTACTATATGCCAAAAGTAAACGTTTGAGATATTGAAAATAAAGTTATCCTGTAATATTTTGTATGAAGGTGCATTTAAACGTAATATTTGCTTTTTTAGCATTGAAATGTTGTTGGGATTTCGCACATTTGAAATAATAAATAAATTCAATAAACTATTTACTTACTTTTCAAACCCGCTTATCCGTTAGGGTCGCGGGAGCAGCAGCCCTATGGAGGATCTCCAGCGATCGCGATCTTCCGCCATCAGGCGCATGTCCTCCCTGGTAATACCCAAGCGACTCGAACCCAGATTCTCCATGTAGTCTAGCCACCTGGTTCCAGGCCGACCCCTTGGTCTCTTACCCACTGGCTTGGAAAATAACTGCCTAGGAACCCCCGTTTGCGGCATCCGTATCACGTGGCCATACAAGCGCAACTGCGATCTCTCAATACGGAGAAGTAGCGGCTCAAAACCTAAAGACTCCCTTATTGTGCTGCTGTGCACTCTATCTAGTAGGGTAACACCTGCCACATCTCTCAGAAATCTCATTTCGGCCGCTTGTACCCGCGATCGCACTCTTTCGGTCATTACCCAAGCCTCATGACCATATGTGAAAATGGGGACAACGGTAGATTTGAAGACGGAGAGCTTGGCTTTGTCACCCAGCTCGCGTTTCGTTACCACGGATCGCAACAGTTCACGTCTAACCCAGCTTGCTGCACCGATCCGACCATCCAACTCTTTTTCCTGCCGCCCATCATTCGTGAATGCAACCCCGAGATACTTGAACTTCTCCACCTGTCTCAATGGGGCTCCCCTAACATGGAAAGCGCACTGAGCAGGCTGTCTTGAAAGGACCAGAAGCTCAGTCTTAGCCACACTGATCTTCATCCCAGCTTCTTCACATTTGGCTGCAAACTGGTCTAGTGCATGCTGAAGTTTTGTGCGAGAAAACCCACAGCAAAGAGCAACCTCTCAACCAAGCAGTCGCCCACACAAACAAGCTCATCGCATCGGCTGCCCCTGTCTATCCAGTCCATAAAGATAATGAACAAGAGGGGGCGACAGTACGCACCCTTGGCGGAGTCCAACACCCACGGTGAACGGTCTTGACTTAATGCCATTTATCCGGACACACATCTCAGAGCTTTCGTACAGAGACATGATAGCAACCAGTAATTGCCCATCCACTCCATACTCTTGCAACACTTGCGAGAGCTTCTCCCGAGGAACTCTGTCATATGCTTTATCGAGGTCCACAAAGCAAGCGTAGACATCTTTTGCATACTCCCAGGATTTCTCATAGATTTGCCTTAGAGCAAAGATGTAATACGTCGTGCTTCGGTCATTGCGGAAAACACCCTCTCGCCCGACCGTTTGGAGTCGACTATTTCCCGACCTCTCCTCTCCAGACACTTGCCTGAGTAAAGAAAAGCTGAGCAAAGAGATGCCTCGATAGTTGCTCAATCTCTCTGATCTCCCTCTTTGAAGATAGGGATCACAATTCTTGTCTGCCATTGCTTAGGGGCCTGACCAGATATCCAAGCAACCTGACACAACCGAGTCAGCCACAGGATACCATCCTGATTTAAGGCCTTTAACATCTCGGACCGGATTTCATCATCACCTGCAGCTTTACCAGTCTTCAGTGACTTAACTGCCCATCTGACTACTGCTTCGGTGATACTACCGTGATTATTCTCCGCTCCAAGGTGTACCTTATGTACCTCAGTTGTTGCTGTCAGCGGATTAAGAAGAGATGCAAAGTATTCCTTCCACCTATGCAATACGCTCTCCTCCGTTTTCAGAAGCCTCCCATCTGAACTCTTAATAGTTTGTGATGAAAGACTTCTTTCTACGGAGGCGGCGCACGGTCTGCCAGAAGACCTTGTTTGCCGAACCATAGTCTGCCTCCAATTTCTCACCGAACTTCTCCCAGGCCTTGGCTTTAGCTGTTGATACTGTCTTTGCTGCTTCTTTTCGCGCCTCAGTATACCGCACTCGACACGAAGGTGACTTATTTGCAAGCCATAGCAAATAGGGTTCCTTCTTTGTCTTGACAGCTTCTTGGACTTCACCGTCCCACCATTCAGTCCTTTTCTCACCGCCTTGCGCCACACTCAGCCGCTTATGACCACAGCACAATGCAGCCAAAGCAATCACAGCAGTTTTAAACAACTGCCACTCCTCTTTAACAGTACCACGATCACTGGGTCATTCTTTGAAACTTGAAGATATGTTATCTGCAAAGGTCTTCTTCACAGCTCTATCCTCCAACGCCTCCCATATGATGCGCCAAGTCTGTCTGGACCAAGTATTTCGCTTGGTTGACATGGATTCAGAGAACTGCAAAGTGCAGACAACAAGGTGGTGATCAGTTGATAGTTCTGCCCCTCTCCTCACTCGAGTATCCAACACTGATCGGATATCTTAGCTTATCCAACACAAAATCAATCAATGACTTCTGGTCCATTGCATCCCTGTACCAAGTATACTTATGGGCATCCCTGTGCTGGAAGAAGGTGTTTGTGATGGAAAGTCCATTGTTGCAACATTGATCCAACATTGTATAGCGCATAGCGAGTACACTGGATTATTTTTCGAACGAGAGCGCGGGTGACTTTAACCTGCGCCACACATGATTCCGTACGAATTCTCTCATTCGTCGTTATTATGAGATATATGTTTATTTGGATACTCTTCGCCTCACTTCTCAACCATGACCTTTCTGGTAAGGGTGACCCTAAAGTAGCAGTGCTACAACCAGCATAGCTCACAGAATCCCTGATGCACCCAAACCCCTGACCCACGGTAAGGGGGCATCCATAATAAATTAACTCAATGCCAATACAAAGCACATTATTAATTGTATATTGTTGTAATTAAGTTAATCGTATGTTTAGATTTCCTAATTGTTGTGGTATGCGCGTGTATCTCTCGAGATGACTTAGTTGTTGGAAAAAAATCGCAATGTATATGAGTAGCCTAATAGCAAAGACGGACATACGCCACGAATGTGATTTTAAGAAAAACGCATTTTTTTGTTGTAGCATTGTTTTTTATGTTAAATTAATAATGTTTTTTTTAAAATTAAGTTTAAAAAATATGTAATTAAATGAATTACCTTTACCACCTACTTTTTTATTTTTTAAATGTGAAAAGTGAAGTCTAAAATTGCATTGTCCGCCTTTTCTTCATAATGTGGACTGTGTCCGTGTTTGCATGCAACTCAAGTACGTTTTAACATTGCGACTCAATGGCAAGTATCACAAAATTTTATTATTATAATGGAAAATAAAAGATTTTTTTTTTATTACAAAATATTATTGTAACTTTTTTTTAAATTTGTTGAAACATACTTTTTTTCAAGTTTTTAAAAAAAAATAAACAGTTTTGAAATTAAAATGAAATAAAATTTTTCATTAATAGTTTTTAATGATCAATGGAGATTCCTGTTAGCACCAGTTCATCCTCAATAATGTTGTCATGTAAGCATTCACATTCACCTGTTACTGTATTATCACCAACAACAAAAGTTTCATCTCTTTCCAGCAGCAGATGACACGATGTAGGTGGCCATCTTGTTCACATGACCAAAATCTTGAGTTCCCATTGGTTTATAAGGATGTGTCTGTGTTTGCTTCAAAACGCTATTTTACATGTCCGTTTTTGCTTTACACATCACACTTTAAACTGAATTTTAAGCCATTTCTAGCCACTTTTGCTTCAAAAGGATAGCGCCATTGAATTCAGCGGGAAAAATACCATGGGAAACCACTCCTAACTCAAAAAGTCAAAAAATAACTATGTCCGTCTTTGCTTTTAGGCTACTCATATGCAGTTGGGATTTTTTGTCGTGTAATAAAAATGTTTGTATTCCATTTTAAACGTGATTGAACTTGATTAATGAGTCCACGCACAACAAATGTAACAATTTAATACTGTCAAGGGTCAAAATATTGAAATCTTAAAAAAGTGCACATAGCAGATATTGGTTTGACAACGACGATATTTTATTTTTCAAGGGAACTATAATATTTGTAAAATTACAGCATATTCGACATCCTTTTGGAATGCAATTTATCTCAGCTGAACGGCTGAATTGATTTCGGCCAAATTTAAACGTTTAATGGAAATACCATAAATGTAGGCCTCCATAACGTCTACACTTTTCATTTAATAATTGTTTATCTGATGTAATAAAACTAACATTTATCCTATACTTTCATTGAACTAACATTCCTAAACTCTTTGAGATAAGAAGCTCTGGCATTGAATTAGAATTTTTGGAATTATTCAAACTGTAAGAAAATCGCCACAAATTTTGAAATTATAAGTTGAATTTATTTTTTGGCATAAAATAACCGAGGCTTACGATCTAGGAAGCCATGACTGAACAATAGTACCCTATCAACAGTTTTCGTCAATAAGAAGATTCCCTTCATTTACAATTATACATCCATTTGGAAGCATTCAAAATTTGTTAAAATGTCCTTAAGACTGAGTCTGCATAACGCTAACCATTACCTGTAGATGATTTTTTTTTACAAATATATCCTCTGGTGTTGCAGAATATATCGATCCCCCGGAGGATGAATTCGACACTCTTCGTCCTTATTCAGAGTGAAAATGGCAATAAACGGCAGACCATGTAACCAGGGAATAAGAACGACGCTTATTCAACAATGAGAGTAGCCTACGTTAAACTTGCGATTGTTGAGTTTAATTGGACTTCAGAGTAGCACGAACTCATTTGCCGATGTGCATTGTCATGTATAGAATAATTCAAATAATGGCGGCCTGAGCAGGAACTCGTAATCCAACTGACCTTATAATGCTGGATTCTGCTAAAAAAAATAAATCTAAAGATAAGCAAAATATATTAAAGAAAACAAGAAGAAAACACTGGAGACGTTTAATAACTGAAACCAATAAAAACATTTGGTAAAACGCTAAAAAATCTTCCAAATGGACATAAATGGACTAGCTCTCAACCAACACCACCTAAACGAGAAGGGCTGTTCACGAAATTGTTATTTATTGTTACATCATCATCAGTATGCCAAATTTAAGGCCTATTATCCCACGCGATCTAAACAAGCCGTGGCACTGTTTTTGTGACATCATGCAAACAGATGGATTTTGTGACGTCATGCAAAAAGAAATCTAAAAACTAAATAAGGATATTTAAAATTTAAAATAAAATGATTTATTAAGTAAATGAACTATGTATGGTAGTTATGCATTTCATTATACTGCATTTACTTATTTATCTAAAATACAAAATTCACATTTCAAAATATCCCATTGGTTTTCGTGACGTTTCAAAAGTAGAAGTGACGTAGTGCCATGGCTTTGTATCACGGTCTATAGATATTCATGGTCATCGAGCTCCATTGTCAAAATGAAGCTAAAGTTTCTAGCTCCCGGTAGGGCGGGAACTCTATTGAAAAGTGGCGCTGTATGTACAATCTGCCCAACTACGCCTGCAGCGCCAGCCTATCGGCAGACAGAAACTTTACTTTCGTATTCAGCACAGCCTACATAAAGAAGCGGTTAGAGCCTGAGTTGCATGAACCAATGAGCGTGAAGAAAGATTTTGACGTCACCAATAAAATAAGTACTGACCATTAGCCTCCTGTAACCGGCCGGGGGGAAACCAACTGCCCCCTGTAACCAAATAGGTTGGGGTATATATCATTATCTTGCCCCCGGAGGGGGACGTCGTAGACAGAACGCCGAAGGCGTTCGAGCAACGGAAAACAGTGACCAATGAGGCGCGAAGCGCCGAGAGTAGTAAAAATTTCCTGATTGGTTCATGCAACTCAGGCTCTAACCGCAAGTCTACATAACAGCCTGTTCAATCGACAGTTTCCAAGTTTCACCGCAGAAAAGGAGGAGGGCGCTTTTAAGTAGGGTGAAGAAAGCCTTTTTAGCATTGAAAAAGCCTTACCACTGCTACCATTCTATTGTTTTCTACTGGTTAAACTAGCATATTTACATATATATGTAATCTTATATATATATTTAATCTTATATAATAATATTAATATATTAATCTTATATATTATTAATATTTTTTTGAAAAGTAACATTCTTTAGCTTGTTAATGGTGCATATTAATTAATATTTAGGAATATTGTTTCATTTTGACACTTAAAAAGACTTGATCATCTGTAGCTCTGTGCACAGTTGTTACCAAGGTTGTCCCTCACTAAAAGCGCCCTCACGTGAGAAGTCGTTGAACTAAGGCGGTCTTAAGATTTCAATAGAAATCGTGGCGATTGAACAGGCTGAACCTATATAGTAGGCTGTGGTATTCAGTTTCAATGAAAATCTCTATCGTAGGTTGCGGTCGGGAATAGTGCGATCTATGCGGCACCTGGCGCGATCTGTTTTCCTTAGCTTCTCGAAACAATGGAAAATGGCCGAAGCTCATAGACCGTGCTTTGTATAGATCGCGTCGGCTTCGTTATTATTGGTAGAAACAGGATTAACAATGGACTACTCTAGTTAACGTAACAATCAGTTAACAATAAATAGGCGTATTCGGCGGCACTCAGATCTGGCTCAGATCTGAGAGAACTGTCACGTGGTATCTGACTGCTTTTCTGAGCGTCTGAGTGACTGTTGCCGAACGCGCTTTTATCTCAGAAAGAAATGGCTTTACCAACTTTACAAATATTGAGAAGAAACGGCGGTTTTACTAATTTTAGTGTACATGAAATAAAAATCTGCATCAAATGAACAACTCAGCATGATTAATATTCGATCGCGAGAAGAGTATACCATAAGGCCAGGGAGGAAAGGGTACACTGGGCATCGCCATGATTTGGCTCTCGTAGCTTTTTTGATAGCTTCGCATCGCAGTGAGCGCCGCCATATTCTATCTAAGCTCTCAGAAAAAGAAAAGCTTGCTGAGCGTCTGAGCTCAGAATCTGACAGATTCGTTGCGTGCCGAACACGTTTTCTTCTCAGGCGGAAGTACCAAAGTGCTCGCCGAACGCTGCTCTCTCAGATCTGAGTCAGATCTGAGCGCCGCCGAATGCGCCTAATAATAATTTCGTGAACAGGCCTTCTTGTTTAGATGACAACACCACCTCTACTTAAAGCCTGACCGCGAAAATTTCATACATTATTACATCATCATGCAGAGTCATAATTTAGGGTGTTGGCCTGACCACCGAGAGAGAAGACCTCTCCATTGAAGCGTAATACATTGTTACATCATCATAGATAGTGTATTGTTATTCATGTTTCTACCAATAATAAGCCTAGAATTTGCACTATCTGTCTGAGTAGAGGTGGTGTTGTCTCAGCCCAGCAGATTCAGCCTCATCTACGAGGGTTCAAGAATTTTTGCCTCCTGGTCCGTAACTTTTTTATTTGCTAACCGATTTTCAAAATTCTTTTTGTCTCTGATACGTAAATTTGTCCTCTATGTAATGCACTATTCACTTTTAGACATAGTCCCCATCCCTTTTCACGCATTGCGCCAACGCGTGACTAGTCGGGTGGATCCGTCGGAGAGGAATTCCGGGGTTGTCGAATTGATTGTTGAAAGGATTGAATGGCAGCTTTGGACCTTCTGCAATAGCAGTTGCAGCGTTGGTAGTCGTGCCAGAATTCTCGTACATGTACGAGGGAAAATGTATTCTCGTACGCGAAAGTACGAGAATTTCAATGTCTAGGCTTGGCAGTAGACAGTGTAGACAGCAGCACTGAGTCTGAGACTACGCCCACACCCACCTCTTCCCCTATTGGTCGTCAAATGACGTCATAACGTGTGACTTCACTTCCGGAAGGGGGCTAGACGCCATTTCTGGCAACGAACCAGTTCCTATCTCAGTTCTTATCTCCAGCCCCGTGTCAGTGAACGTCAAGTGAATGACTTGCAGAGTAATATTTTCAATTAAGGTGAGCACTGCAGACTTTTATGTTTTATTTATATTCAATAGTTGTTGTTTTTTTTAACTGTATTGCTAGGATTGTTGGTTTAATTTACTCATAACACTTAAAAATTATAATAATTTAATTTTGATTTAGATAAAATTCAAAGCACATTTTTAATCAGCATGACTAGTGACACGGATGATCCTGAGGTTGTGTATCATACATCAAAGAAAAGAAAAATAAGCAAGTATCGCATTCAAAATTCTTTGTATCCTTGTGGCTAAAATGTCACCCTACAAACAAGGAAAGGTCAAGTGTTCTTGGTGTGATTTAATTTTATCTGCAAGTGTAACCACAATGAAAGACCATTATAATTCTAGGTGGCGCCAAAAAGTTGATAAGGGACGTCAAGTCACCACCTCTTCAATGATGAATAAATTTCTTCAAAAGGGTTCATCTGAGTTGGGAATGCCACAAAAAAAAACAAGCAAATTACGGAAGCGGAGCTGAAGCTATCAGCCTTTTTCCAACCCATAATGTGGCATTCAACTTAACAGATCATTCTTCTTCCAACACTGAAATCTTGTTCTCCCGATTCTGCAAATTGCCAAGGGATGCAAATGAAAAGAAAAAATGCCGGATAAACGTACAGACCAAGGGCGCATTCTTATAAGTAAATTTTATGCTAAAGCTCCTAATAAAAAGGAGTCGAGCAAAATCAAAGGCCAAATTTGTACAACAATAGGCCCGTCGTGTTTGTATCAACACGCAAGGCAAAGTTTGTACAGTACGTGACATTGAAAATGCAACATCATGAGCGCGTGCATAGAAAGAGATAAAAATCAGCAAACAACTTTGAACAATAAGTGATGTTTATTACAACATGATACACCTATATTCTGAGCGAGACCACCCATTCAGAGTATAAGTGTCATACACCTATACATCATCTTTCACAAATTCCTTCCTCCCTTCCTTCGTTGCTTGTATATCGCAAACATATTTAATCAATGTCACTTTGTGTAAATAACGTTAATGGAAATAAGGGATGAGACAATCTAAATGATTACAGATTGATTATAAAAAACAAAAAAACCCTCTTTCCCACGTTTGGAAGTATAAAAAAATTAATTATTAAAGAGATAATTCTTTAATTTTATTTTAAAGATGGTGATGTTCGGGACATCAATTGGAAAAGAGGACCATAAACTAGTACCAACAATAGAGACCGTTGAACACTTTTATGCTTTGTTATCGGTTATGTCGCCCGAAGCTCTCTTTCCTCACAGAGGGGATGCCGAAAGAATTGATCAAATGGGAAACTGAGGCGGATTTGCGGAGTTTTAATAGAGGGGCGGCACCGACGTCATCAAGTGACGTCACGACGGTGTCACTTGTCCCAGCGAGTGGCAAAACAAGCTCGATTACATACGCGATACATGTGGATTTGGTGTTGTCATGGGCTTGTTTACGCTTTAAAACTGTCTGAACTATCATGAATGATTATTACGAGGCTTTAAATGAGAAATTAAAGCATGACAATTAGCTAAATTTAGAAAATAATGGAATCTCGGATCCTGTTTGAGGAGGATTCAATATTTGTTCGGCTTCCACCCTTTTCGCCCGAGAGCTCTGACCAGTTTTTCCCTTCGTTTTTCGTCTTTGCTTGGAAACGAATAAAACTCCATCCCTGAACCCTTCCCGTGCCACGCAGCTTTTAACTATTTATTAATTTGAATGAAATAGATGTAGTTTTAAACAATATGTAAATTTTTTGACTTTTAGCTTAAGCGTTTCGAAGCTTTCGCGTGTTCCGAACGCCATTTCATCTTAATAAATATCAGTCGGTCACTCTTTTTTTGAACATCATGGCATGTTGAATTTTTCTAACCTTGTTAGATATTATAGATTGCGTGAGATAGTTATTATATTGCGATTTACATATCACCCATTAAATTAAATTTTACAATATTTTCAAACGGGTTCCAATTGTAAAGCATCTACAAGAAATCGATTTGTATTTCATAAAACACCATAAAATTTAAAATCTTTTCCCTCATATAATACCTTTTGTGTGTGAAATGAATTACCTGATCATTTATGAAATTCTATTTTTAATTGCAAATCATGTACGTGCATATTAAAAAATTCCAGATATTTTAACCGTAATTTATACGTTTATTTTATATGAGCAGAGAAATAGTCGATTCTTAATGTTAGTTTTAAACAATTTTTTTTTAATGTTAGGTGCGATTTTAATTTTTATCATATTTCATTTCTAATTGTAATTATTTATACTGTTTATCGTAATTATTATTATTTACGTTTTTTAATTGAAGCTATTTATTTTACGCTTTGTTGATGCAGCAAAATTATCGAAATGATTAGCTAAAAGTCAATAATTTTAAGTATTGTTTAAAGTAATACAATACCCTACCAAATTTATATTCACTATAGCAATACAACACCTTGAGACCTTGAATACGATTTATTAATTTGAGAAGTAAAAATTCACCGATTCTTTGTTATTTTAATATAGAGAGACACGCCAAGCTTGCTCAAAAGTGTACAATCGCCACTCATTTTGCCACTCCGAATGCTTTTGATTTCATCGATAGAGGGGGCAGCTATCACTCTGACGTCATGTGCCTTCCCTCTATAAAATACTCATAAATCTCAACCGAAGAAACACAGACTGTGATGAATGGCCAAGTTTTGCTTCAAGAGGGAATGAATCTGCAAAAGATATCGTGGCATCATCAACGTAAAGGATCAGTGAAAGAGGGGATAAGAAAAGCGAAGATCATTAGTAAAAAGGGTGAATAAAACTGGGGATAAAATGGTAGAGGAATTCCAATATACCAGACAACTGTAGAGGAAACTTTATTAGAGGTGGGCCGTCAATATTTTAAAAACAGGCAAGAAATGGTATCTTTAAAGAGACAAACAATATATATCTAATTTCCAAGAATTATTAACAATGAGCAGAAATTGAATAAAATAGACGATATAGTTAGGGCAGTCTCTCTCGATACACGTGTCTCCTAACAAAACGTTCAGACGATTGGTGAAAGTTTGTGTCTTTGTTTGGATTGCAGAGTGCAAATACGCAAACGATCATGTACATCCATAGTCACCCAAGAAGAGGACGAAACCACCATGCCTTGAATCCTGGCCAGAACTTGCGCCGTTGAATCAGAAATTCCATGCTGTCCGTTTTTGAAGAATAAAAATATGCAAAACACAACCGGCCTATGCTTTGTTTAATCATCGGCATATTGTTGGTCGGTCAAACAATCAAACAAACAAATCCGGGATAATTCCACTTGTTTATAAACATAACAACCTCGAGAATTTAAATAATAACTCAAATTGGTTTTCAGTTGGTTCTCAATTTCCTGATGATGGATAAATTTTGTCTAATCAATACATGTTCTTTTCTTCGATGGCATTTCGATAGATATGAATTAACATGTATCCTTTTTGTTATCGGTTATGTTGTAAACTGTCGCCCGACCGGCATGCGGCAAGGGGAAGGGGAAGGGTTAGCTGCCGTCACATCTATCAAACTCTACAGTATTAGTGTCAAAATTGCCCTGTAAAAATCATGTAAGAAAACCTAAGATATTGAATCTTATCAGAAGCTTTCAGAAAATTCGTATTCGTCTGTTGCATGAGCAATGGCTTCATCGGCTGATTCGCTTTCAATGTTCTCAGCTTCCTCGTCGCTTTCCTTCGCCGTACTTAGCCCGTCTTCAATCCCGGGCTTTGGTTCGCTGCCGCCGCCGCCGCCGCCACTCGACTTGAACACAAGACCGCGTGGCTCGAAAGTCACCATAACGGATGGATGCCGAAGGATCAAGTCGTCCAACTGGATATGAAGATCTGGAGACAGAATCAGGGACTAGAAAACAAGAGAAAAAATATTAAATCGTTAAAAAAAAAACTTATTATTTTTAAAGGGCAATTAAATAACTCCCAAAATAATATTGATATTTGAAAACTTTTTTTGCAGAATTTATTTTTTCAATGTCCTCTATAATTTTAGGACAAAAAATATACATGTCAAATTTTGATGTCAGTTGCCCTTTAATAGGAAAATTGAAGAGCTGCTTACATGGCAATCTAAATGTTTCAACTTTGCGTTGGGATTTTTAGTCAAAGAAGTCAAGATCACCTTCAACCCTTCCGTCTGAATTGGGTTTTTCCCGATCTGTCCAAGAAGGAAATTATTGCATTATTTTATAATTAAAAGCATTAATCTTACCAATTAATAAGTGAGAAATATTTACCTTGATTATTTCCAGTGTCGAATTTATTGAAAGGCCAGAAGCTAAACACATGGCCCCACTTAAAGGAATTCTACTTTCCCTATTGAAATAACAAAGAGAAGTTGAAAAGTAAAAACGTAAAAACAGGAGAGAAATTCCCACACTCTGAAGTCGAAACAAGGAACAGACATGAGAGGCTCCATCTTGTCTAATCAAGAGTGGACATTGTCATACTAGAAAATGGCATCAAAATTTCTGGTTGCTCAAAATTCCTCTAATCATTAGACGTTTTTCACCTTCCGATTTGGAGTTTGGAAGGACGACTTGTTAAACATGTTTTCACTCATTAGCAGTTCAGGATTTGTGGTCATTGCTTATTGTTTTCTCCGTGTTGCTTTCACCTATGGTCTTTATGGGCTGCAATCTAGAGCCCCCTTCAATCAAAGGGCCCAGGGCCTCCGTAGTCTTTTGGAACAAACAGGATTGTCGGGTCAGCAGCAAAAAAAAGAATAGTCTGTTAAAGTGTGCAAATCACCAATGCCGACGCGCCTAAAAAAATCCAATAAACTACAAGCAAGATTACAAAGATGCTGAAGCATTCTGCAATCTTCGCAAATGTCAGTCTCCTCTTGCATGTCCGTCTATCTGTTATTCAGTTTGCGCTTCTGTCCACGGTGCTCAGCAGAATTTGCTTTTACCTTTAGTCTACACGCAAAGGCCAAAACTCATAGGATAGCTGCTCAGAAACACTAAGTGGCATCGACTCTAGCGACATATTGAGCCTTGCTATCTAGATTACCGGATAGGGACCTCTCCAATATGCTCCTCAAACCAGTTCTGCACAATTTGGGCTCGATAACATGGAGCATTATCCTGCTAACCTTTAACGTAAATGAAATGTCTAGGATGATCAACGGTCCCAAGCTATGCCACGCAGAAGCAACCTATACCTGCATGCAACCACCACCAGCTTACAAGGTGCCCAGACTTGATGGGGTCTGCGTCACACCTGATCCTTCCATCAACCCGAAATAATTGATCAAATGACAAATTCTACCTAGACACCGGTGGTCACGGTCGGAGAGCAGACATGGTCGAGCACTGCGTTGTCCATGTTGGGTAATGCCTTCCCTGTATACATGGAACATCGTGGATCGCTGAATGTTGAATTCCTGAATTATCTCAAAAATGGTAGGCACTGTTCACTATCGTGTCACGCTAGAACGGATGAATATGCTGTTTTGGATTAGTCCATATCGTCATGGGTGCTGTATCTTATGACTTTTGGTGTTTGAGTGTACTAATAAGATTTTCGATATTCTTATTCAACTGGAGATATGTCACGGAAGATACAGGTAGACAAGTTACAGTGTTAAAAGGTGAGGAGAGTACAGATTACAGTGTTAAAAGAATAGCATTAACATTTCGTGGAGGAGAAGCAACGTCATTAACATCAGACAGGATGTTCCCGTTAGTTTTTTCCAATGTTCCCGCAATGCTTCCCTATCCGTGCTAGAGCGTCAGAGGGTACACGAAGGCCCCTATATCGATCCCAGCATATGGAAATTTCTTTCCTGCTTTTTCATCTTTAAGAGCATTTCCGTAATTCAAACTCCGGGGAGCTCTCACTCTATGTCCAATTGTTTTAAGGCGTAGTTCAGCGAGAGTGCATCGCCGAGGGCACGGCTGCCGACCAGTCCGATGCCATTGCTAGACACGTGTAAGGTTTTGAGTGTGTGATTGGTCCGCAGGGCTCCTAGGAGAGCCGTCATCCCTTCGCCACGGATGCAGTTGCGGTTCATGTTGAGTTCCACCAAGACTGCGTTGTTGAGAAGCACGTGTTCAAAAGCCATACCTGTCGAATCGCCCAACCGATTCCGGCTGAGATCGAGATAACAAAGTGATGGGTGTTCCTTTCATGTGGAATAAGAAAAATAAGTAAACTTAACAGTTTATGCTTAGATCATGTTTAAACCAACAAGAATAAACATAAAGCCATTACATGTAGTGCCTCAGCCAAAGCCACTCCAACCACATCATCCAATTGGTTACCTTCATAAAGAACATGAATCAAATTAGAATTTTTGTTAAAAAATGTAAATAAGCTCTGCCATACCATTAATTTCTGGACACCTGAATTTACAGAAAGAGTTTAATTGTATTATTAGGAGCTTTAGCATAAAAGCTACTTAAACGTATGCCCTTGGTCTGTACGTTTATCCGGCCGTCCGGCAGCCGTTTGCACGATAACTTGAAAACGGATTAACTTTTTCAAATTCTGTTTTCAGAAATATGACTATCAAAGTCTTAGCTCGGCCGTATCAACTTTTCAGAATTTTTCGTGGACCCCTTCAAGTCGAATTCACGTGCTAAAACAGTGAGTGTAAAGAATTCAAAGATACTGGCATGTCATATAACAATCGATTTGTCAAGAAGGAATATATTGTTACTTTCTGTTCATTTTTTAAGCATTATTGACATCGGCGCGCGCACGTGAAATCGCTTTGTCGACGCACGACTGCTCAAGTTTTCATAAGTTTTATTGAGAAACGCCACGGCCTGTAGATGTCGTCACTAACCGACAACATGGTGGATGAAAGGGTGATCGACACCTTTGTAAATATTCGAAATTTCGGAAAATTATATATGGAATATTTGTAAATATCGATATTTCATTCATAGGGAAAAACACTACTCTGTATGAAGTTTCATTCACTTATAGGCTTATGGTTGCATACGCTGCGTGATCACCCTTTCCCAGCTTTCACAAAAAACACCAGATGGATGGCGCTTCTCAATAAGCTTATTAAGTAGCGGAAAAATGGAGCTACTTATTGGTTTTATTTTACACACGATTTGAATCACCCTTCATCCTTTCTACATTTTTTGAGGTAGAAGGTTGAAATTCGGAATGTAGCTTACTATGGGCATGTGCACTTTCACTATTTAGTTTGGTTTTGATTAGCCCACTATGGTCGGAGTTTTGGGGGTGAAAATTAGAGGGGACCAAAAGGTCTAGGTGTATTTATGCATATAAAGGGGTAAAATTCGGCATGCATATTCCTATAATCAAGATCTCCATTATATGAAGATTTTTTTCCCCGAGGTATCCGTGCTTTCCCGACTTGGTGGCGGAAATGCATCGAAAAGATGGGGACTACATTGAAAAATAGTGTACCAACTCTGTCTATAATAAAGGAGCTGTAAAAAAATATTTCCGATTTTCATTTGACTGACCCTCGTGAGTAGAATAAGAATGGAGCTACTTATTGGTTTTATAATGTCAGTCCGTCCCCTTCATAATTTCTACATATTTTTGAGGTAGAAGGTTGAAATTCGGAATGTAGCTTACTATGGGCAGGTCCATCTGCTCTATTTAGTTTGGTTTTGATTATTATACGGGGGTCGGAATTACGGGGGTGGGATTCAGAGAGGGCAGCATATCTATGTGCTATTTAAGTATGTAAAGGCGTCAAATCCAGTATCCAGATTCCTCTAGGCAAGATCTACATTACTATGAAGTTTAGGCCCAATTGTTCCAGTGGGATCGGATTTGCGGGGATGGCAGTCACTTGGTCCTTAGAACTATGGCAACATCTTGCATGTGATATATCATACGTTCGGAAATGAGGAGAAAGGAAAGAAGATACGAGGTTTTTTAAATTTTTTACATATTACGTTTGAGAAAATCAATTTATTGATTAAAAAAAACTTGGGAGAGGTAAAAGTGCAGATGAAAGGGTAAAAATAGATGACTTGCGGGGGGGGGGGGGGGTTAATTTCTTTTTAATAAACGTATAAATGCATTTCTGCTTCACTGCTAAAGCTCCTCCTTGGAATGTTTACAAGATTTTATTTAAGATACAAACCTTTGGCAACGCATTCTGTAGCGCTTCGATCAATTCGGCCGTGTTCTCTTGACAATGCCTGCCCAATCAATATTTTTATCTCTGTTACGGCCCGAGCAGTATGCTGAACAATTTCCCCCGAAATATGGATTACAGATCATAATTTGGCCATAATGTCTTGCATGCACATAATGTAGATAACAATTGATGGATTCAAACCATTTTAAACCATTGAGATTAATGTCGATACGATAAGGGTTGTTCAAATGAAACAAATACTACAAAACAGCTTACAGAATATTGAATTTTGGGAATTTCCTGGTTATCACAGTACTTAATATTGAATAGATTCTTCTTTTGCTCTGATGACAGCAGGCATAGTGTTGACATGTGCAGAACATTGCTCCGTCCTGATAGATGTCCAAGCTTATTTTATAAATGCATTGTCTTTTACTTGGAGCTTCGATTCGTAACTGTTTCTTCATAATTATCCACAAATTTTCAATCGGATTCATATCCAAGGAATTGCCCGGTAAAGTCCGCACAATATTCAGACACTGTTATCAAAGCATTAGTGATATCCTACATTCTCCTTTAACAGAGTTTCTTGCGACCAACTTCTCAATTAGGACTTCAGTTACCTGTGTCAAAAACAGGTAAGTTTGACAAGTTAAAGCTTTGAGCCAAGTGGAGAGAGAGAGGGGAGGGAATGTTAGTACGGGGAAAACGTATGTATTTTCTGGTCCGCACTTCCTTGGGTTATTTGCAAATTGTCCGTTGTCACGGTGCTGCTTCAGTACTCTTGGCTTGTTCAGCAATGTTCTGTTATCGGATGTGATTGGATTGCGTTCCTGATAGAGCAATCTAGTGATAGAAATGCCAGCTCTATTAACGCACACATTCTACACGTTCATTCTAACACTGTGAACCATCCAGGAAATATTTTAAATTTTTTGAACCAATGAAAATTCGTATTCTAACTATGTGATTTCAGAATTTGTTTTCTCTAGCGAAATTATTTTTAATGAATTTAAATGTTTAATTTTTAATTTGAAGCTCATAAATCAAAGTTTTCTCCATTTCTTTTTTATGGGGGAACGGGACTTACAGTACTTGCAAATTTGGGATATTCTAATATTCTGAGTCAAAGTTGTACAGGAAGTGAATCACAGTTCATTGCGCTTATTTGGACGCATCCATCAAGCGAAACCTCGTGAACTAAGCAGCTGATGTGGTGTTTCTCTCGTCTTAGCGTCAACTACATTGCTGTCATCTATGTGCATTGTGTCAAATATCCCTTTTATCTTTGCCACGATTCTAGCCAGACTTACATCCAATTACGACAACACCAGAAAAACATTTTAAGAAAATACTTGAACGTATATAAAAATAATAAAAACTAAACACAGGGTGGTAAGATCTTGAAAAATGATCAGGGGAAACGTGCGCTAGCAAAGGTCTCCATTACAAATACGTAATCTAAATTCTCGGCGGCCAATGGACTACTCTGACGTCCAAGCCATTTGGTGAGAGCAGTTTCCCCAAATTACATTTTAAACAATGGAGTTGACCAATCTCTAACCTCTAATAACCATGCTTAGAAGTTAGAAATTGGTTATTCCTAATATTCTCACAAAAGGCTTGAATGATTTAAGGCAATTTTTCGCAGAACTTTCTTATCATTGACTTAGGAATCCCAGGATGACAGCGACGAGTCATACAGAACTCTTGCTCTTCTTCTATCAATCTACATTGGAAGTTCCTTAATTCCGTTAAACGTGTCCATCCTAGATTCCCACTCAAACCATTTCTCCTTCTCATTCTGTGAAGTTTTGAATGATAAGAACAGTTTCATTTTCTGCGAAGGTGCTCAAAAATATAATGATATGGCAGTGTAATGTCACATCTTAAACTTAATGCCACGAATAAAAATTAAAAATAAACAACAATAACCTGCTAACAGCAAGTTCTGAAGATTCCGGTTTTCGTTCATCATCTCTGCTACAATGATGCCGCCCTTACGTTTTAAGAAATTATTAGATAGATCCTTGGAGAGTAGAAATCAGGATTATAGCAAATGGATTTCTTAAAATCGAAATTCATCCTCAATAAGACAAACTTGAAATGTGTCTACCAGATACGTTAAGTTACTTCTCGCAACAAGATAATTGCAGACTGTAGAGATGCCATCTTTGGTTAAGAAATTTCCATTCAAGTCGAGAGATCTAAACATGTGGCTAGACTAGAAAGAACACAAAAATAATTTATATATTATCGGCCTATTTATTAAACTTAGAAATAAGAGGAGTTCTTCTAACCCTGATCGCTGAGATGACTGCCGTAATGCCGACATCCCCGAGGCCCCTGTGGCGTAGGCAGAGCGATCTCAGTTCCAGGCAGTTGAGGACTCTCTGGGAAGGCACCGTGTCCATACGGCGGCATGCGTCCAAATAACGCTCGCGCATTTCCTCCACGTCTTCATTTTTCGGAGCTGTGAAAATGAACAACTGTAAACTTTTAATTTTTATTTAATTCATTAATAAGAAATAAATGAGCCGGAGCATATTACGGAATAAATGAGCCGACGGATTGATTCTTTCTTTTCCAAGAGCTTCAAAATTTTCTTCACTTATGTCAAATGGCATTTCTTTAGTGGCCATTAGTTTCAATCAAAATTTGCTCCGCAGTGAAAAAAAAAAAAGATTACGAAAGACCAAAGAGAAGATATATTGAAAACCAAATAATCATTATCAGTTGGCCATTGCATATGTTTAAAATTTTTCCATTTAGCTCTTCCTTTTTCACCTCTTTAACATATTAATTCAGCTACATAATTCGCAAAAAAACAAAAAACTCTCATCAAGTGCTCTCTCATCCTCTTTGTTAAAACAAGTTCTGCTCTCGAAATAGGGAAGAACTATTTTGTTGTTGTGTTGCCATGCCAACTGTGAACCCATGCGAGTCCCCGGACGATAGCGCCATCTGTCTAACATAATCGCATCAACTAATTAATCCTCAGTAAACGACGTCTTGGGTTCCTTCTTCTTTCCATGGATTTCTCATTGCGCCAATTAATGTAATTTTAAATTGTTATTCCCCTGAAATTCCCGAATTTGCATTACAGTAAAGTTTTTTTGCCCTGCTGGGAAGTCTGCTTTCAGTTCCAACGAGACAGGATAGCAATTATTAAAAAAAAAAAAAAAAAAAGTCAGTCTTCTTCCGTTTACTGCCAAGTTGGCTAATAATAAGAGAATATGGTTTCCTTTTAATTTGTACAATGTTTAGTTTGAATAAATTCAAATGATATCTCCTACCATGGTTATTAGAAGTTAGGAGGGAAATGATATCTCCTAACTTCTAATAACCATGTTCCTACTTTGATAATGTAGGAGGGAAAATATCTAGCTGGTAATGTTCTTTTTTTTTTTTCATTTTAAAAATAATTTTTGCTCATAAAACAAAATTATCATACAAAAGAAAAAAATCCACTTGAAATGTTCTTAGGGACATAAATTTTTGGTAAAATAATTCCTTTTATCATTTTTTCCCTTAAGCATAACATCAGAAAACGAAAATAACATATTCATTACACTCCTTAAAAAACAAAAAAAAAGCAAAAAGCACTCTTAAGAAACACGCTCTCAAAACAATATGCCTACCCCGCTTACAACGATATCATACGACATAAACCATTACTAAGTATTCTCCCCGAACAGCTAGATTCGGCTTAATAAACGAAAAAATTTTCTAACAGAGTACATAACAGTCAAATAACAACAATATCACACCTTAATCCTTCTAGGAGGACGGCAGCATAAAGAAAGAAACTTAGCATTAAACAATCAGTCCAATTAAATAACGCCACACATTCCTGTCTCTACATACAATTCTTGCTTCCTCCAGTCCAATTTTTCTTCATTCACGCTTTCAAACCATACAACCTCAGGCATTCAGTGCTTGATCTCTGCAACACTTTCCATGGCCTTCCTCTCCCATCATTTCCCAGCATCTTTCATTTGTTCTATATGCCCAACTCACCTCAAATCAAACACGCATTTTAAGGGCCATTAATCATCTATTTCGTCAAGTAAATCTTCTCAACTGAGTCTAGAAATGTAATGAGATGAGGAATCCTTGGTTACAATTTCAGTTCAGAAGTCTCAGCTGAGAAAGTAGATAGTGAACTGGCCCTAAATCCCCTACATTTCTCTTCACTCCACATTTACCTCTTACATTATCATTCAGAACACAGCCCCATCTATTCACTTATACCTCTTAAAAATTTTTATCTCCACAGCACTCAAACGTTTCTTTCTTCAATGTTTCTTGTGTAGCACCCATTTCACTTCTATACGTGACATTGATATATACAACCATTTTTGCACAGACCGTTAAGTTCTCATTCCTTGCACACTTAGCCGGTGCAGCCCACCTCCTCTTCTTCTTCTTCTGAGAATGCTATGCCACCACAAATGACAGATTATCAAGTATATAAGGCTTCTCTCGTATCAGATTCCAAATATAAAAATACAAACCACACTTCATAAAGTTTAATTTACAATTTTTATTTATTACAAAAAAAATGAAAAAATGGGACTAAAATTCACAATTACTTATAAAGACTCAATCTTATCCTATAATTTTTTTATAAATTAAAAACATTTCAGAGAAAAAGCCAACTCTGTCCAATCATCTTAGAACAAAAAAAAAACAAAAAAGCTTTATAAACATTTACTTTTATCTTCTCATTTAGAACTCAAAAATTATTTAAACTATTTTCAAGCTTTTGCAGCTTCTTGCTGCTCTTGCAGTTTCTTCCTTTTCTTCTGACCCATTGTCATGAGATCCTTTTCTGCTGGCGTTAGATTCGCGAGAATCTTGGTCACAACTCCAGTTCCTATTGATGAGTTGCCTGTGCGCAAAGTGAAGTGCTGACCCTCCTCGACCACCATTGGTCTGAACAACTGCATTACCAATCTAAGATTAGAAAATACTAAAATTAATAAACAATTAATTCATCAAAACATCAATTTATCTATAATGCATGGGGGAAAAAGGCATTTGAGAGAACCTGTGAATGATGATTATAATACATATAAAAAAATTGATTATAATACGTATAAAAAAATGCAAAACAAAAATGGAAAAAAAAAAAACAAAAAAAAACTTGCACTTCATTTATTTACCTATACAGGGTGAAAATTAATTCCACTGCCAAATTTGGAGAGGTAGTAGGGATAGTCGAAACAAACAACTTTTCTTTATACCCGTTTTGCGAGAAAAATTTATTTACCAATACAACAGTTGTTCAAAGTGTTTGTGTCATTCCACACATGGCGGTTGTGGCAATTGAAGAGACCACCGTTGGTGAACTGTGCTTCATCAGAAAACAAAACAAATTCACCAAATGCAGGATTGACAGCAACATTCCAAAGATACCAGTCGGCAAAGTGCACACGTAGTTGGTAGTCATTGGGTCGCAAGGCCTGCACAGTATGTCCGTGGTATGGATGTTGCCCATTGCCATGCATGATGTTCCAGACAATTGTTTGACTGGTCATCACAGCATGTGCGACTGCACAGGTGCTTGTTGAGGGATTCTCTGAAACCGTTGCAGTATCTCCTCTTTCACACGTCCTGTTCTCACATGTCTTAGAGTTCTGCTGTAACTGTTCTGCGTAGGTAAATAAATTTTCTCGCGAAACTTGTATAAAAAAAAGTTGTTTGTTTCGACTATCCCTACTACCTCTCCAATTTTGGCAGTGAAATTAATTTTCACCCTGTATACATCCTGAATATGTTTCAATTTACTTGAGATTACCATGCGTAAATAAGAAATATAAACCAGCGAATCATGAGAAATGTCAATCTCAGAGTTGCCACGGAAATAAGCTGGAGTAAAATTCAGCTTCGTATCAAGGCTGCTGTTAAATGAATTACTGTTGAAATTGCTACCCTTAAAAGGGCCTTTTTTTTGCAATTAATGTGAAATTAATTTTTCTCAGAAGATTCATACTGCTTCTTGCTTTATATTTTGCCTGAGCACATGTTGAACAAAGCACATCTTAAACAGGAAATATAAAAGATAAATGAAAACTGTACAATGAGGCTAAGGCAGCTGCTGATTGGCTGATGAACTTAGCCAACGTTATGACCATGTGATCTATTGCAGGAGGAGACATTATCACGACTCATTTGTTGGACTATATTTGGACCTTGCTTCACCCTTATTGGGAGCTTTAGCAAAACGCTACTTATAAGAATGCACGCTTGATTTGTATGTTTATTCAGCCATCGGCCATTTGCATGGTAACTTGAAAATGGATTAACTTTTTCAAATTCTGTTTTCAGAAATCTGACCATGTAAATAATGAACTATTCACAGAACTAGTTAGATTTGTTAAAAAATTCACATACAACAAAAAGTTCGAAAAACAAAATGATTTACCAATAATAGATAATTCACCTAATATAAAGAAGTAAATTTGGCAAGTTAGTGCTTTGTCGTAAAGCAAAAATTTACTGCTTCGGATTACAGTCGTTAATTAATGACTACAAAAAACTAAAACAAAAGCAGAGGTCAAAAATCCTAACTTAGTGAGAAGAGTTAGTGAGAATTTCTCACAGGACTAACAGTCTTCTTCTTGGTTATGGTTAGGTAACCTAACATGTTAGGCATCTCTGTCAGAAAAGACAGATTTTCTACAATAAAATCTACAGTAGAATTTGTTCAATTATGCAGCCAGGTGGATTTCATCGCCGCAGCCTGAGACGACCTGTGCGATGAGGCATCAAGGTGGCACAACACAAGCTATCCTTCAGCGTATGGCGGCGGTGTGAGTCAAGCTTTGCATGCTATTATCATCTACAAAAGTGATGAACATCGTATTACAAATAAGTGGTTTCATCATAGAGTTTGTTGATTCAATTGACATCGATGACTTGCGAAAGAGAAACGAACGAACTGAGAGCATTGCACACGTGATGGGAAGCCAAGACTGAACATTCGGGAAACTTTAAGAGGGAAGAGCCTTATACACGTATTACTTTTAGGACAACTTGTACATATAATATAAAGTAATAACATAACAAATAGCGATGCTCACTTTGAGTCTTCACCTGGCATCACCATATCTTTGCCTGGAACCATGACATTTGAAGGGCAATCCCATGTCTTTGAATAGAAGACTGGTTGAAAAAAGTTAGAAAAGGGTTTTGGTCTTCCTCCATCTTCCTCAGTAAGAACATATACCTATAATTCAATAAAATAAATGAACATGTTAACAAATTAGTAATGTGGTGTATCCAAAACACATCTTTTTTAGTGTCCTGAATGTTTATATCGATTCAGAATTTCATTAAAAAAATCTTAAATTATAATTTCTAATTATTTTTAGTTATGAAGTGTATTATTTTTTTAAAAAACATTTACCCGTATATATTAAAAAAGGGGGGGTGTTTATTTTATTAAATGCCATTTGGACTGTTTAAAAACTAGAAATTTGTAACAATGTCCTAAGAAATATTTTATTAAGTTCATTTCCGTGTTGTAAATAATGGAAAGATCCACCTCCATCCAACTGGATCACTTGGATAGCATTGATATGCCTTTCGCAAGGTTCTTCTTAGAAAATAATATGAGAAGAGCTAAGCAGGTCAGTTCTTTTAAGAACAACCTTCACAGGCAACTAGCTGAAAACCATGGACTTCTTCTTTCAGCCGATTACGTTTATTCCACTTATGTCAGAAGTAACAGGACAGAGACCATAAATGCTATTCCAGAGACCAGGATGAATGGGCATAACCAGAAATCACATTGCTGAAAGTCACATGGGGGTTACCCTTACTGTCATTTGTGCTGAAGCAGAGAATTCCCATCATGCTTAAAGCATGGTGAAAACAGCAAGCTGCAATTATTTATATCACCGTAGTAATTTGGAAATGACCATCATACATATATCATTCCATCATCTGAGATCAATTAGTTACTATTAAAAGATGATGGTTAATGTCGGTAACTATCTGTGACCAATAGATTTTTTGTTAATTGGTAATCAGTTACTGATTAGGTGATAGTGACATGGGTAGACGCAAATAGGCATTCTCTAATGCAGACTATTTCCCAAGTAATGACTTCATTTTCCTTTTCTTTTTTAACATGAAATATGGAGGCTTTGCAATGCATTTTTATTGATGAATGAAGTAACCAACTGGTTTCTCCATCTTTTCCCAGATTTGCTAAGGTGATGGAATGAATAGCTGCTAAATATTTTTGAAATTGAATAACAATTAATGAGTAAAGCATTAGACTCTTATGGGCGATGGGCCCAATGAGTAATGATGATGAATAGCAATATAAAGATCTTGAACTACTTAGATCACAGCGATCTTATTTACAAATTTTTTTTTATTTTTGCATAATGACAGTTTTGAATTGTGAGGGTTTTTTTTGAACATTTTGCACCTACTGCTAATATTAATCTAGCAAGTGGTTTTTTTTTTTTAAATTATTTTTGTATTTAAGAAGAAATAATTTTCATTCCTGTAATTCTCACTTCCTTTGATTGATAATTATTGTAGTACTTAAAGGTAAGCTCCACGAAAAAATGTCTGGCACATTCCTGTGAAAAGGAGTTTCCTCTATTGGGAGAGGTGAGTACTCCACAATCGTGTTCTTCTCCCGTGACCAATCTATTTGCCAGACCGACAGGGTCGAGTCACATTATTATCACCACCCCTACAATTTGTCTTCGGGGTTGCCCAGCCGAGAAACCATGTCACGTGCTGGGAATTGCTTAGGTAACTATATAAAACTATAGGTTTCCACTATTTTTAAATCATATCACTCACTGCTGCAATGGGTAAGAAACATGATTTATCAGATCTGGAAAACATGATAATCGGCTTTTGGGCCAAAGGTGGCAGTATTTCAGAAACTGCGCAATTTGTGAACTGTTCTCATGCTGCTGTAGTTAAAGTGTGCCTTGACTGGGAAAATGGGACCATTCAGAATAAACGGTATGGGAACTGTGGAGCACCACGTGCCACTGATGAGAGAGGTGAACGTCAGCTGCGAAGGTGTGTGAAGGCCAACTGAAGAGCTACAGTGGACCTACTTACCGCTCAAACCAACTAGACATGTCTCTAAAATCACAATACAGCAGACCCTGCTACATACGGGGCCTCCGCAGCAGACGGATGGTAACCGCACCCAAGCTGACAAAGGTTCATCGCCAAAAACGGCTTCAATTTACCCAACAGCACAGAAACTGGACCACTTCTGCCTGGAAAAAAGGTTGCCTTCTCCTATGAGTCACAATTTCTGCTCCACAGAAGTGACGGCAGTTGGCGGGTGAGGCGAGAAACCTCCTAGAACAAGCATCCTGCAACCATTGTTGGATGCATCCAGGCTGGTGGTGGCAGCGTCATGATTTGGGGAGTGTTCTCATGGCATTGTCTGGGCCCATTGATACCTGTGGAAGGCACTTCTCAACTGATTCGGTTATCTATCCATAATTGCAGATCAAGTACACCCATACATGGCAACTGTCTTCCCAGAGGGGGATGTCACATTCCAGCAAGACAATGCGACGTATCATACAGCTGCAACGGTTCGGAGTGGAACAAGCACTGCGTACCCTTCAGCAGCTATCGGATGCTTTACAGTCTGCATGGCAACAGCTACCAGTAGAAACCTACCAGAATCTTATTGACTCACTCCCATGCCGTCTAGCTGCTGTCCATGCCGCTAAAGGCGGTTATTCGGGATATTAGCTGATGGTCATAATAATGTGACTCAACTTTATATCATGTGATTATCTCCTTTGGGGATTCATTAAACTCAATATTTATGTACCATCATTACATTACCCATATCCTTCCAGGATCTTCATGGTTGGATAACGTACAGTACAGGGCATAAGCCTGATATATTTCATTTGAATAAGAACCATATTTCATACCATGGTAATTTGTAACCTGATGCATTCACTAATTGAAGACCCAATTTTAATAACTCTTCAAGAGGCTAGTTATTTTTTAAACAACAGGAATAAATATGCTCAGGCAAAGAGTGCAAGATGATTTTATAAATGCTCATGAAGAAAGGTGGAAAAAAGAAATATTATTACCCCAAAATTTTTCTCAATATCATCTCTCTACTAATATTATGCAGCCTACATATAATCAGTTATTTTTGTCTGTTTTTCTAAATCATTCTCAATGTCCGTAACTTTTGTTATTGTTTTACTGCTCCTACTACTAACTTCGTAAAAAACGTTTACAATTCTGATGGTTTCTAAGGCTTCCCTCAGTTATTTAAATTTCTGAACTTTAATATCCAGGTTATCTGTGGGTATCCATTACAAAAGATCTCAGTTGTAAAGAAAACATGGTTATTCAACCTAAATATAAAAAAAAAGGTTAGGGAAAACATCTTAGTTACCGAAGTCTTAACTGGAACTAATGAGTCGTAACCATGATATTTTCATCTTCGTTTGAAATGGCGACAAAATCCCCTACAGTCTGAAACCATGACTGAAAAATTTTATAGTAATCTCAGCTTCTTCCATGACTAGGTGGTTTCAAACAATCTAGTGTCCTTTTATAACAACGAATTTTTCATTTTATCAACCATCTCAACCAAAAATTAATGAGTACTTGCAATACATAATAAATTTCAGCGGCGGGTTAACCTCCGATAGGGCCCAAGACAAAAATTTGCTGGGAACCTATTTTGTTTGTTTAGAAAAAATCATAAATTCATTGCCAGTAATCTCTTATATATTACGGGCATAAGAAATAATATAATCTCTTTTTCTGTATCCTAAATTTGTCATTAAAAACATCGTAGGCCGAGGTCGACTGCCCGCTCTCGTCAGGCTCAACCAAAGGCACTAAGATGTCACAAAATGGACAACATGACGAGAACATGAAATATGTCATAAAAAAGTAGCTCTTTTCCTCTGCAGTGGACACCACAAAAGGTTTGGGTTTTTAGAAAAACCTGAATCTTTAAGTTCTAGAACCTAAATAACTGGAATATTTTGGCAGTGGATTTATATTAATAGTTAATATACAGGGTCTTTATAATTAAAGTTCCATTTTG
>JAHWFO010050472.1:604077-619573 GCA_023313115.1 Rhysida immarginata
GACATTAAAACCAAATAATCAATATTCATTTTCCCCCAATCTGTTCCTCTCGAGTCGTTATTTGGACCTAAAGACGGGACACCAATTATGAAACACCCCGTATACAAACAATATACTTATTTTTTAATACTCACTTCCATTGCACATAAAGCAGAACCAGAAACAAATGGTATGTTGTCACCATCATATCCATTAGAACTAAGAAGCTCTCGCAATTCCATTTCTGCAAGCTCAACCATTTCTTTGTCAGCAACATCCACTTTGTTTAAGTAAACAACAATGTGCTTGATGCCAATCTTCATAAAAACAAAATTTATCATGACAAGTCTTTTAAAACATAAGTCTGCATAAAATGCAACCATGCTCTTAAAACAGTTTTTACACTTAAACAATTAACATGTACAAGTTCTGTTCAAAAAGTTCTGAACAACCTTTTTTTTTTTTTTAAAGAATTCATTGGCTTATCTCCTTCAAAGTACTCTCCTCCCCAATGAATACATCCATTCCCAACCTTTATTAAGTACCAAAAGGTGCTTTATGCTATCAGTGTGGGGAAACTTGTCTGTCTGTCTGTCCGTCCGTAACTCTAACTTCTCCGAGGCTATGAAAGATTCTCAAAATCTGTTTTCGTCAGTCGATGAATATGGTTCATGGCACGAACCAATCACAATTATTATCTAAATCGGTTCATTGGCACATGCACAAATGGTACCCCTATTTTCGCAACTAGTAATTTTCAATGGGAAGATATTTTAAGTAATATATCAAACAAATCGTAATGACAAGATAGAAGCGGTTATTCATCACTATTTTCGTCAGTAGATGAATATGGTATATGGCACGAACAAATCACAAATATTATCTAAATCGGTTCAATAGCACGTGCACCAATGGTACCTTCATGACCCCAACTAACAATTTTCAATGGAGAGATATATTAAGTAATATATCAAACAAATCGTAATGATGAGATAGAAGCAGATATAAATTACTATTTTCGTCAACTGATAAATATGGTTCCGGGAATGAACCATTTTGAATATGGTTGTAATTGAAACAATGGCACGTGCTCTAATTGTACTCTTATGACACCCTCAACAATTTTGCAATATACCAAACAACTTTGTATAACGTGCTATGAATGAATATAACGTAAAATTAATGATAGTCGAAATTGATTACAAGGAACCTCGTTTAGTGGAACCCTTATGGTTCATTGGAACTTTCAATGCTAAAATATGGCATGTAAACTATCAAACAACTTGGAATGACATGCCATGAATGAATATAATGTAAAATTAATAGTCGAAGTTGGTTCAAAGGCACCTGGTTTAGTGGAACCATTATAGTTCGTTGGAAGTTTTAATGTTAAGATAATGCATGTAATATATCAAACCACTTGGAATGAAGTGTCATAAATTAATACAAGGTAAAATTAATGATAATCCAAATTGCTTCAAAGATACGTGGTTTAATGGTTTCATTATGGTCCGTTAGAAACTTACAAGCGAATGGTTTAGTTTAACCTTTCGGTACGTGGTTATGTTATTCCTTAATGGTTACCGTAAATACTGCATTAAGCGCCCTGGCGCTTATTTGCAAAAATTCAGCGGACCCCCAGGCGCTTAATGCAGGTGGGCCGGTATTACAGGTCCGGCGCTTATAAAATTCTGCACAACTGTGATGGATTCTACACAACTATGTTAAATTCTCGCCCTTCTCCTTCATCTTTTCTAAAGTATCCTGCTGTGTTTTCCATTCCCGATAGAATCAATGCTAAACTGTTTGGCTGTAGCCTCTGTAGAATGGTTTTCAGCCTACTTTACTGTTGCGAGATTAAAATTCATGCAATAAATGTGAAGTTTTCATTTTTCATCAGCTATGTTGCTTGACTGGATCCAAAATTAAGAGCAAGAAACTAGAAGACAATCATGCTGGTGTCTAATTTCCGGTTTAGCAGTGGCATTTGGGAGAGCAAACATTCTCGTGAGAAAGCAGCAAGAGAAGAAAAATCCACGAAATGAACTAAAATAAGTGCCCGGGCAGTTATTGAAGGTCCGGTGCTTATTTGCAAAAATTCAGTGGACCCCCAGGCGCTTATTGCAGGCGGGCCGGTATTTCAGGTCCAGCGCTAAATACAGTATTTACGGTAATTTATTTTATACGGGAAAACCATTTACAAAAACCATAGTACAGTATTAAGGTAGCATGTTAAGTAATAAAAACAATATAAATACTAGCGAGTTTGCGGTAGCGAGTTTTCCGTTATAATTAAGAGTTTTCCGGTATGTTATATATATCGTAAAATTATAACGGAAAACTACTTTGCGGCGGGCTGTCCGTTTCATTTTATAACTTACAGCTTGACTTACAGCCAGCAGGCTCTAGCACCTAGTGCACATGACCGGTCTCCAATCATGTGCACTAGGCGGGAAGGGAAGAATTCTGATCGCACAGTGCGCATGCGTCAAGTATAAGAACCAATTTTTGATTGGCTGACTTATGCCAAAAACATAAGTCTAATTCAGAGTTTTTCCTTAGAGTTAGAGTTTGCCGATATACCTTACAGTCATAATTCGAAATGTTATAACGGAAAAGTCGCTACCGCAAACTCGCTAATAACAGATTATAAGATTATAGATTACAAAGTCAATGATTTCAATTGTGGAAAACATTAAAGTTGGCAAGGAATACAATGGCCTGACGTAAAAGCCCTTTGAGGAGAGAGTTGTACATGAAGTTACTACTGTTGGAAGTGTTTTCAAGATGGAAAAGAATGGGAGACCTTGTTCTATGAGTAGGAACATGGATGGGAAGACACTCAAGCAATTGAAGATAGTCTAGTTTAGAATGAATGAGATCACAGAGCAGGAGAAGGTCAGATTTTATCCTACGATTTTGACGGGAGTCGAGATTGAGTCAGGTCCGAAGAACATCGCATTTGGAGGGGGGGGGGGGTTATATATTGTCAAGTTTCCGCCATAGATTACGGAGAAATCTGTTTTGGACACACTCTATAACATTAATTTGCTTATTATAGAAGGAAGACCACGGAGATGCAAAATCTAATATAAGTCAGCCGTGTACAGGATCTATAGAGACTTGGTATCCCTGAAGTGCTTCATTTGTCTATTGATGAAGCCCAAGGTTTTGTAAGATCTTCTCACTGTATTGTTAATGTGTGGGTTAAATGACATTTTTGAATTGAGGATGACACCAAGGTCATTAATCTGAAAAACCCTTTTTAGAGGCACCTTATTAATTTTGTAAGTAAAGGGATACGGTGATAATTTCTACAGATGGAAACGAATTTACATTTGTCAGCATTTAATGTCATATTATTTTGGGAACACCATGAGGAAATGGTATCTAGTGCATTTTGCAGTAGTAGGCAGTCTGACTGATTCTTGACAGTGAGAAAAATTTTTAGGTCGGCAAAGAGAAGGAAAGGAATATCTTGATTGACTCAGCAATGTCGTTGATAAACAAAAACAGTAGCAGCCCAAGATGCACAAGCCTTGAGGCACACCTCCAGTGGTAAGAAATGGGGTAGAGATATAGTGTTCTTAATTTTGACGCATGAACGATGTTGAGTGATGAAACTGTGAATCCAAGATAGAAGGGATCCTTGATTCCAAGGGCTTTTAGTTTATGGTACAAGACGACATCATCAACTCTATCAAAAGCTTTGGCAAAATCGGTATATACTGCGTCTCAAAAATTTAGGTAATCGTGCTTATTAATGACTTCAATACTGTCTGCTTTCCTCCATAATGAATCACATGAAACACACTGTCATTCATTGTCAGGAATAGTCTTCGAACCGATTCTGGCTTGAGATTATACCAAATATTTTCTATTGCTCATGCTAGTTCTGCTACTGAAGCAAACTGATGTAACGTGATGTCTCAAATATTCTCAATGGGAATGAGGTTTGGACTTCTTGGTGGCCACTTCCTACAATGAATTTGACCAATTGTTTGTGGTGCGAGAAGTATAGATGGGCGCATTGTCCTGTTGGAACACCCAATTGGGTGCTCCGATCAGGTCAGCCATTGGTAACAAAGGCTGGGACAGAACACACTAACAATCTTCTGACTTTCGTCTGCTAGAAAGAACTGCTAGACTTATCACTCCATTAAATCTAACCCACCGCCATGTTTTTAATTATAGACCACTTTGGATTATTTTTTTTAAATCGTGCCATTAAAGACGACAACCGTCTGGACTATCTCACTTTTTCACTGTTTTTCACTGTTTCACTTTTTCTCATCACTAAAAAGCATAGCAGTCATTCGTTATTCCACGATATGTGATCTCGTGCCCACTGTGGACATGCTTGAATATGTTGAAATTTCAACAGTGGTCGACGTATTAGTTTAACACGATTTTAGTGTTGAGATTGCTCTTAAACGCCTGTGAATTATAGCTTTGGATATTTTCAAGGTGGACTGATGTGAACTTTGTAGCACAGAAAGTCCCTGTTGAGTTGTCATTCGTAAAGCTGTGGACCATCTCTGTACGATGCATAGTTAGGCCTTCCAGATCGAGGTTTTGGTTTGAATCTTCACCTCTACCTGTTATTTTGTAAATAGCAGATGCAGACCGTCCAAATTCTTTGCAATTTCGTTAAGATTTCTCCAGAAAATGCTTTTAGTATCCTAACATTTCTAATTTCATCAGGTGTGAATTGCTTCTCTTTTGGCACGGCTTTTATAAGCTTTTACAAACAGCAATTGCTGTGTACTGGATTCAGTAGAATATTCTGAATATTTATGTAATTTGCATAGAAATTCATTCTTTGCCAACATCCCTATACACCATTACCTAAACTTTTGAGACGGAGGATTTTTCATTTTTGTTAAAATCATCTTTAAAATATTGAACTAGAGGCCAGTGCTTTTGTTTTGTAACTTAGATTGAAGTTATAATTCGGTTAAGAAAGTTAATATTTGTTTTGCATTCAATAATTCTTTGAAATCATTAAAAAGTACAATTACCTAAACTTTTGAGACACAGTGTATATGGCGTCAACCTGGCATAGGGCGTCTAAACTGTTAAATATATACCATACTTTTCATATAATAGCAAGTTAGTAGTTGTACATCTCCCAGTGACAAATCCATGTTGTTCAGGAATAATGATTTGTTTAAATAAGTGTTGGATTTTGTCCAAGACAATGGATTCAAACATCTTTGGGATTACCGATTGAATAGTTATAAGTCTATAGTTAGTAACATTGTGCTCATCGCCAGATTTGTAAATTTGGACTACAAAACTTTTGTTTCCAAAAATCAGGAAAGACACCATAGACAAAGAGTTATTAAATAAGACGAGCAAAGGTAGACATAAGGATGAGGCACAGGATGAGATGAAAACTGGATGCAGTTTGTCAGGGCCAGGTCTCTTCCTAGTGTTAAGGGCCTTAAGTTTATTTACAATATCTGATGAAGAAATGTAAATTTTTGGTATATCAACTTGGTGGTTATATTCAATAGTAGTAGTATCATGTAGAGCACTGCTGTCGACAAAGACTGACGATAAATATTGAAGAATAATTGAGATATACCAAGGGGGGTTGCTTTGTATGTCACTATTGTAGTACACGGATGTTGGCAGGGAATTATCAGATCTCTTTGAGTTAACATACTTCCAAAAATTTTTGATATTAGTAGAGATAGAAGATTCGATCTTTGGGATATATGAGGTGCATTCAAGTTATAAGGTCTCCAAATTTTTTTCTCTGCAGTGAGAGTGATCCAGATGCTTTTAAAATTTTGCAGAAAATATTTCGTCTTTACTAACATAGATGGCAGCACTATACCGTGAACGGTGTGAATACCGTGCGTGTTGCCGCGAACGATGTTTCATATACTTAAAACGGCGAAGTTTAGTTTACAAGATCAACGTGTAATAATTCGTTTTCTGCACTTGCGGGATGAAACACCCATCAAAATTCATCGCTAATTGAGTGAGATATGTGATGAAGGCATTATGAACGTTAAAAACTTGCGTTCATGGGTGCAAAAGTTTAAAGAAGGTCGAGAATCATGTGAGAATGAACTGAAGCAGCCTCGGCCACGTACCAGCCGGACGGAAGCCATGATTACTTGTGTGAAACAAGTTGTTATGAAAGGCCGTCGCTTAGGTGAGCATGATATTGCCTCTAAACTTGGCATTTCTGCGGGGTCTGTGGAGTCCATTTTGCATGATAAGCTGAAAATGCGGAAAGTTTCTTCAAGGTGGGTCCCACGAATACTGACCGACGAATACAAGTCTGCGCGGGTGGCAATTTCGCAGCAGGTGTTGACACTTGATGCAGAAATGAATGGTGCTTTCTTTTCATCAGTTGTGACGATGGATGAGACGTGGATTCCATTTTTTAACCCCAAAACGAAACGCCAATCTTCACAATGGAAACACACTGATTCACTGCCACCAAAAAAATTTCGAGTCATAGCATCTGCTGAGAAAGTTATGGTGGCCATGTTTTGGGACAGCGAAGGCGTAATCCTCAAGCATTGTGTTCCAAAGGGTAAAACTGTTACAGCTAATTCATACGAAAATGTTTTGAGAACAAAATTCCTTCCAGCATTGCATGAGAAACACCCTCCGTGGCCGCTCGTTTCCCAACCGAGCTGCCGTTGCTTCAGCGATTTACCAGTGGGCAAAACATACCCCTAAAGAAGAGTTCTCAGCGGCTATGGAATCATGGCGCTGCCGTTGTGAAAAATGTGGTCGACTTCATGGTGAATACGTCGACAATACTAGTGAGTTGGCATGTTGTCATCATCAAAAAACCAGTTGTTCACGGTTGTGATTGTGCAAGGTTCTGGTCTTTTCCTTTTCTCTGATCACTCTGGTTCACTCTCTGACCGAAATGTGAGGAGGAATTCATGATGAACAATGCCGTTCGGCCACTGCAAATTTTCACCAACCTACTGAGAGGACTGACGTGGTTTTATTTGAACTGTGGTTTTATTATCACAGTAATAGATTCAGATTTCATCACCCATAATGATACAGAACAAGAAAATTTCATCTTCCTACTGCAATGTTACATTCATCGGCAAGTTCAGTCACTGTTAAGCAGAGACTTGCACAAACAAGATCTCCGATTAATGAAATGTAAGGCTCGTCAGTCAACACTGAATGACGTCCAGAACGTTAGTTTTCAACTGATTCTGGACCTTTTTTATGAACTGGTTGAACCATTCATAACACCGAGTGTGGCTTATGGATTCAATACGTTAGGCTTTTTGAAGTCATATGATGGATTTCTGTGGATGTTTCTCCTGGTTTGATAGAACTTCACTGCACAATGCTGTTCATGAAAGTCACTTATCGTGAAAATTAAACAATCAGAATGCTTGGGAGAACACCTTACATTAACAAACAATACACAAACTATGCTAATTATCAAAATCCAACAATGGGAGGCTATTCGTTATACAAACGCATCTGCCGGGATGTTTGTATAAATGGAAACTTTCTGGATGTTCTGCAACTTTTTGAACAGACCTTTTATCTTTGCCTTTTTTAATGTTTGCTTTAAGGGAATTGTAGCCTAATTACTAGGTAACCGCAAAAGTTCTTGCCGTTTTTTATGTTGCCATAAAAGGAAATGATAGAAAATATGCAAATGAGTGTACAGTGTGGTTCAAAATCTGTCAGGGGGGAGCAGGAAGGCTAGCCTGTATAAATACAGGACTGTTGGGCATTCACATCAATCACATCTTGTGCAGAAGTAAAGACAAATGGAGGTATTGAAGGAGATGGTTAGGTATAGTTTGCTTTATGACTTCAAGGTAGGCTCATCAGCACCAGCATCAAGTTGCCGAATGTGTCTTGCGTTTGGGGATGATGCTGTGAATGAACGCACCGCAAGGCATTGGTTCCAGAAATTCAGGTCGAGAGAATTTGCCATTTCTGATGAACCCCGTAGTATACTGCGTCTGGTGGACTAGATGCCAAATGGTTCACTATGAGCTGCTATTAACTGGCCAAACCATCACTGGGGACCTGTACTCCCAGCAGTTGGAACGTGTGTAACAGGCATTGCAGTAGAAGGAGCCAACATTGATGAATCGCAAAGGGGTACACTTCCTTCATGACAATGCCTGGCCACATGTGGCATGAGTGGCCAGGGAAACCATAGAGCAGCTTGGCTGGGAAACTTTGTGTCATCCACCTTACTCACCTGCTCTTGCTCCAACGGATTATCACCTGTTCCATTCTCTGGACAACCATCTTCGTGGAAAATCCTACACACTCTGCAAAAGGCACTCACGGAGTTCTTTGAGTCCAAGACTGGCAAGTTTTACAGCCAAAGGAATGATCAACTGGAGACACATTTGCAGAAGGTGCTCGATGCCAATGGGGATTACTTTGGGGACTAGCGATATGCTACTTTTTGCGTACACCATTTTGTTTTCCAGAATTAAAAATGGCAAGAACTTTTGTGGTTACCTAGCATTATTATAAAAATAAATTATTATAAAGCTTATCATTGCAATAAAAATAATGAAAACACTTTTCCACAAATTAATTTTAATGCACGTATGTACATTTCGAGGACTAGGCCCTCTTAGTCAGCGTGATAACGCAGAAACTCATGTCTTATCATTGCAGTAATAAATTACTGTTCCATTTAAAAGGATCTTAATTTTGAATGGTTAAGTTTATACAATGATTGTTAATACATTTAATCACAATTTTCAATGAATTTTAATTTTATTTCTCTTAAATTTTTTTTCTCCTTCTAAAATTGAAGTCTTAATATCATTTTGTTAAAAATAAACTAAATTAAGATATGAAGATGAAATACAAACTAATATGAACAATTAAATTCTTAAAGGTATTATAAATTTTTGACTTTACAGATCAAGCATCAACACTAAGTCTTGTTAAGTGTCAAATTAGTTTAGCACTTTTAACACTAGATATTTTAAATACAAATTTACAAATTGATAAAATATTTCCTTTTATATAAAAACAATGAAAGCAGTCATTTTGATACCTGCTTGGCAAGTAGCAGATGTTCTCTGGTTTGAGGCATTAGTCCATCTGTAGCAGCAACAACAAGAATGGCTCCATCCATTTGTGCTGTTCCCGTGATCATATTCTGGACAAAAATCCATAAAAAATGAGAACCTGTACATAAAACTTTTCTACACAAAGACTAAATAATAAATTAAGAAACTGTGAAACAAAAAAACCTGTAAGAAATGGAAAACTGCTAAACAGACATCCATGTTTCATATATTTTTCTCTTATGCTTTATAAAACACAAAAGGCTTTTATAATCAGGCAAATTATGATTAACAATACAGAATTGGGACTTCAATAATATATTATTTTAATAAAGATAAAAAAGAACAACAATATAATGACAAATGACCCAACGAACGTTTGGACTTTATGCCATTATCGAGGGTCTTGAATACAAATTTTAGATTATAAAGACTCTTCTATATTATCTTTAAATTTCAAAAGATGTTCACTACAAGGAGATATCAGAAAGTAACACCATTTATTTTTTCAAAGAAAATTGCAAAACATACAGGTAAACAACTAAGTGCATCTGAAACTACACTCCTCTATCTACTTTTCCACATAGGAACTTTGACGATTTAGGCATTTATCCCAACGCTGCACCAGATTCAGAATACCCCGCTCATAGAACTCTTGTCAGCTGTGAATACAGTCAAAAGCACAAGGCAGATTTGAGTTCCTCATCAGTCTCAAACATCTGACCACTCAGAAATCTTTTCATGGGACCAAAGAGGTGGTAGTCCGAGGGCAGTAGTCCGGACTGTAGGCTGGGTGGTCCAGAACTCCCAACCGAAACAGACCAGTTTTGTTTGGACGATGTGGTCGCATGTGGGTGTGCGCTGTCATGAAGAAGTCGAACATCATTTCTTCTCTCTGGGTCACGAACAGCATGCTGCTGTTTATTCAACGTTTCACAATAGATAGCGGCGTTGATGCTTGACCCATAGGGCAGGAACTCTGCAAGTAGGATGCGTTGCATATCCCAAAAAACTGTGATAAGTATAATCTTCCAAGCTGAAGGAGAAACTTTGAAGTTTTTGTGAACTGGAGAATTTGGATGTTTCCACACAATGCTTGCAGTTTTAGGCTCAGGTGTGAAGGGCAAGACCCCGAACTCATCTTCTGTGACAATGCCTTTCAAAAACTTAATTTTCCTCCTGGTTGTACCGTTGCAGATGTTGCAGATGCAAGCCATTCTGTTCTGGTGTCAGATTTTTTTGAAATCCAGCACGAACAGACTTTCTGGTATACAAGCTTCTCATGAACCATCCCATATGGATCCATAAGATATGTGAAACGTTTCACTCATTTCTTTAAAGGAAATGCGACGGTTTCTCCGATTGTGTTGTTAACGTCCTCAATAATGGCTGGTGTTGCCAATGACATAGGCCGCCCAAAATACTGTTATAGACAAGGATAATTCGTCCTTCCCGAAACATTTTACACCATTTGCACACTTTGCAATAATCCAGACAGTCAGCACCATAAACCTCTACCATTACCCAACGAATTTTAGTGAATTTTTTTATCTTTTGCGAAAAGAAACCTTATAACCAGCTCATTGTTCTTCCACTGCAGACGATGTGATAATAGCGGTGGCCCAAGGTAAGTAGAGCATAAAGTATGCTTGAACGCGATTTCCATTTGGTCGGCTAAACTCAGTGATGTAAGCCAGAGCCCAAAACTCGTTTCGCTTGAAAGCCATGGAAAAGCATCCCAAATTTCCGTTACGAGACCTTTCACGAGCATTCGCTTATGTTACCAAGATTGGTTTCATAATCAGTTCAGGCATAGTTCAAGTAACGGAAATGATTTACATTACATGTTTAAAAAATATATTATTGTTGAAATTATGTTTAAAACTACGTAAAGAATTGCATGATTAAATACCAATAATCAGGATGCATGAGCATCTACAAGCTGATGACGTCGACTGCGAACGTGGCTTCAAATTCATCATAAGAATCAAATACTTTGTTTATTAACGACATAAAAAATAAACATGTTGATTGGAAGGATCTTCATTGCAAGAAAACGACCGAACATACAACAATAACAATGACTAAAAAAATGTTCACACAGAAATGAAGTACACATGCACACGAAGGAAATTAAAGCATTGTGCTTTAAAGGAAATAATATCATAGTGCCATCTCTTGGCAATAACAATTACAAGGAAGCACTTCTCCTACACAAAAATAACAACAATAATAATGATTATAAGGAAAATATGCAGAATATGGATGAAATAAAAGAAGTATTAAATGGAGTTTTAACATAACACCTCGTCTGTGGAGAGATTGTTTTTTTCCGTGAACTTGAAAGGATTGTGGATTTATTTCAGTGACGCATTGTAGCCATTTCGATGATGGCCTCTCCTTATGCAGATGCTAGTCAATGATGTTAATGCATAAAGCGAAGTTTGTAATCCTTTTGATATTTTATTTTACATATAGATGGATTATTTTTGGTTTCTTGGAAACTGTTGTTGCATATTTCAAATCCGTTGTGTTCCAGGCAGCATTAGAAATCGTCTGCAAAGTATAATCTGTTCATTTTATTTTATTTTATTTTATTTTATTTTAAAGCATGTGCGGCTATGGAGTGTTTACATTTTATTGGCACTTGCTGAAGTCATCAGTGCTCTACCATCTGGTGAGCACCGGGAGGAACGGCCCGATCAAGCATACCTTATACTCTACTTACCTTGACGGTGGCCATTTTTAAACAACAAGTAGCACATAGAGCACGTGCGCAGGAACAGTTCTTGTTATGTAGTGTTTGTGCATGTATGTTGCCTTCTTTGAGGCTATTTTAACTTTCATAGAGTGACTATATTTCCTCTGTTAAAAAAAATGACATTACTTTCTGATATCCCCTCGTATATAACAAAAGGATCATACAAGTAAATGCTTATTATTAAGAAATAGCACATTTTTTTTAAAGCTTTATTGTTGAGGAAGGTAATCCAGGGAAATTTAAAAGGACATTATAAAAGAGTCTTTGTAATCTAAAACTGTATTCATAATCCCCGGTAATGCAATTCAGAAAGCGAAAACGATCTTCAGGTCATTTATTAATACCATCGGCCCACTTTTAACGAATTTTTAAATGTCCTCAGTTTTGTTCGTTATAACCATATATTTTTATATATGTACAGGGTTAGCAAGAAACAAGCTTCCCACTTCAGAGCGCTGTAGAATGTGTTCTATTGATCCAACTGGGATAAAATTTGAACTACAGATAATTCAAATGATGCACTTGACATTTATTAAATAAAAATATTGTAGTACAAATATTCACCAATAGATGGCACTCTGACACAAATGGTATTTCTTTGAATATATGGAAATGTGAAACATTATGTGCATTATAGCGCATGCCTATTAGCATTATTCTTTAGATAAAAAGATGGCGGATTCTGCACGAGCATTAGTTACTGCTTTGCACATCATGACTACGTTACTTGAAAAAGTGCCACTGGTAAATTGTTCTACCAGACAAAGCAGAAGAATGCCATTGTAGCTGTAAAGGAATTCCGTCATATGAAGCATACTTTATTATGTTATTTCACATTAATAAAACACATGAAATGTGTTTATGTGTAATTACAGCACCACCTATTGGCGGATTTTTGTATTAAAATTTTTTTATTAATAAACGTCAAACGCATCATTTGAATTATCTGTAGCTACTATTGATGCTTGCAAAATAAGAAAATGCGAAATTTTGTTCTTGTTTTTTTTTCTCTCAAAATAAACCGCGAAACCGAAAAAATTTGAGCACATAGAACGCATTCTACAGCCCTCTGAAGTGGGGAAACCTATTTCTTGCTAACCCTGTATATTGGAAAAAAGCAAATTTATCTTTATTTAAAGTATATTTCTTTATTAAATTTGAAATGAATTTATCTCCTTATAATGGGGAAAAAATTGTGAAATAATAAAATAAAAAATAAAATTAAAATTAAAATAGAGTCATCAAACTTCAAGATCACCGTCTTCTCCTATCAACATCATCTACACAAGAACTTCATCTACATTCCTCAATAGACTGGTTTTATTTCTCCCATCTTCAATAGACTACACAAGAACTTCATCCTCAATAGACTAATTTCATCTCCTAAGTTTTTTCAAGTTTGATGACTCTATTTTAATTTTAATTTTATTTTTTATTTTATTATTTCACAATTTTTTCCCCATTATAAGGAGATAAATTCATTTCAAATTTAATCAATATTTAACCTCCTTACATCAATAATTTATATTTCTTTATATTCGACAAAGAAAAAGACAACTGTGTGCTTTTCAATGTTTTAATAACCAAAACGCACAAAGTCCCCCCCGCCTTTTTTTTTTTTTTTTTTGCTTTCCAGCTACTTCCTTTATGACCTAAATTTTGTGTCAAGATCTAAACACATTCTTTTTGCCATCATTTCAAAAAATGCTGACACTCAAGGGTCGCAGACATGTACAGGGTCTTGCAGATAACTACAGGACAGTATAACGGGAAGCCTACCCGCTCGATTGCAGGGGTCGGCTCGACATCAAATGATAATTGGGTAATTTTGTCAAAAACATGACAGTTTTGACGTTCACCCTCCCTCCCTGAGTGTGGAAACTGCTAGCTGCTGCAGGCCACTTTCATCTCCCTCCATTCTGCCAATCGACCAAACCGGCCCCTGCAATTGAGCGGGTAGGCTTCCCGTTATACTGCCCTGTAGTTATCTGCAACACCCTGTACATATGGAATTCCGGTATTGGGAATAGCAGTATTCCCACAATAAGGGTCTCTTGTTTCCTGTTTCTCTACTACTGCATTCTTCATCCTCCATTCCTACTGAGTGAACAACCTAACACCAAATTTAGAGAAGAAAAAAACGTTTATCTTTCAAAATTTTGCTATAGCCCATAAAATGATTCTTTATATACATATTTTCGTGATATCAGGTTGCATTATAACTGGAAAAATTTGTACAGTTTCAATGAACTTGTTGGGGATTTCAATTAACTTCACTATAACTGGTTTTTCATTATAACAGAGTTCATTGTATGCTCATGTTTCATTCTTCTTTATCTTTTTCTGAAAAGTATACAATGAACATTACCCACATCAATGCCAAGCGAAGTTTGCAACACCACCATTGGATTGAAGAACGGTGGAAACATGACCTTTGGAGTGATGAATCTCACTTCATGATCTGGCAGTCTGATAGATGTGTTTGGATTTGGCAGATACCTGGAGAACGCTTCATTTCCAATTGCATTGTGCCAACTGTCAAGTTCAATAGCAAAGGCCTAAAGGTATGAGGGAGCTTTGTGTGGTTCCCTTGGCTGGAAAAATGAACTCTCCAATGCATCTTGACATTTTAGACAATGTTGCACTCCCAACTCTGATAACAATTCAGGAAGACCAGTTTCTGTTACAACAGGACAACTGTTCCATCTATACATCAAATTGTGTGGCCATGGTATGACGACACGGATGATCAAAACCTGGACTAAGGTACTACATCCTTGTGCAAATTAATTGAAACAAGGAATGTTTTCTATAGTACTTGTAATCGTATACTCAAAACAAACACGAAAGGTCAGTTTGATCAGTTTTTTATGTTGGCTGATGCAGTCATTACGTTAGCAGCTACAGTATTTCATCAGATTTAATAAACCTGCAGATGTGATTCGACTGCCATTTGAGATAGATGTGAAACATAGGAAACGTCCGAAGATCATAACTCTACATGAACACACAGCTAAAATGTATTGAGAGATTGCTTCAGTGTATGGTGTAAGTTTAGCAATTGTCAGCCGTGTCATCAAGTTGAAGCAGGAAACCAGATTAGTTTCTCTTAACATAAAGAAAGTGGAGGTAAGAAGAAAACAGCTCCTAGAGATGACATTTACTTGCTCGACAAAACAAAAGGGATCCTCACAAGACTTGAAATTGTATGTTTCAATTAATTTGCACAAGGATGCATTTGTTTATTTTTAATGAATTTTTAAAAGTATAAAGACACTTCTAAGACACCTTGTACTTTTGGCCATTTAGTCAAAAGAAACAATTTGAAAATATTTAACTTCAATTTTGTTTATAAAGCTTTTTGAGGCTCTGAAACTTCCTATTATTAATTTTGCGATCGAAATTTGGTATGCTCCAGTAGGTGTTATTAAAAACAAACTTGAAACAAAGATAAATAGTTGGTTAAAGTTTTTGTCAAAAAAAATTCTTGTTATTCAAAAATGAATATAAAATACACAAGTTGAAAAAAGGCTAAAACATTTCTTTTATAACGTTTTTTTCGGGTAACCTTGTTATTACCGATCTGTTGGAAGATGTAAGGCTAAAATGGCATTCGGGGACATGTCGCTCTGGTTTGAGATAAATATTCAGTTTGCTATTATTATTATTATTATTATTATTATTATTATTATTATTATTATTA
>JAHWFO010050472.1:620029-673209 GCA_023313115.1 Rhysida immarginata
GATTTTCACCGAGAGTCACCCAAATGGGTGGATTTACAGTTTCGTGCAAACATTTGGCAAACATTCCTGATTTTCACCGAAAGTCACCAACCTCTGCAAATCCAATCCCACTGGAACAATTGGGCCTAAACGTCATAGTACTGTAGATCTTGCCTAGAGGAAACTGGATACCAAATTCCACTCCTTTATATGCATAAATACACCTAGACCTTTTGGTCCCCTCTAATTTTCACCCCCAAAACTCCGTCCTTAGTGGACTAATCAAAACCAAACTAAACGGTGAAGGTGCACATGCCCATAGTAAGCTACATTCCGAATTTCAACCTTCTACCTCAAAAAATGTAGAAATGATGAAGGGTGATTCAAATCGAGTGTAAAATAAAACCAATAAGTAGCTCCATTTTTCCGCCACTTAATAAGCTTATAGTTTATGAGCACTTGAGCAATCGTGCGTCAACAAAGCGATTTCACGTGTGCGCGCCGATGTCAGTAATGCTTAAAAGATGAACATAAAGTAACAATGCATTTCCTTCTTGATAAATCGATTGCTATATGACATGACATTATCTTGGTATTCTTTACACTCACTGTTTTAGCACATGAATTCAACTTGACAGGGTCCACGAAAAATTCTGAAAAGTTTGATACGGCTGAGCTAAGACTTTGATGGCCATAATTCTGAAAACAGAATTTAAAAAAGTTAATCCGTTTTTCAAGTTATCGCGCAAACGGCGGACGGCCTCACGTACGGCTGGATAAATGTACAGACCAAGGGCGCATTCTTATAAGTATCTTTTATGCTAAAGCTCCTAATAAAGGGTCTAAATTTATAGAACAATTATAGGCAATGATCAATTTTTTGTGTGCATTTACATAAGTAAAGATTGACGCAGATTTTACACTATCACTGAATCCATTAGCCAATCAGAAGCGCTTACACGAAACTTTTACAGCTGCATTTTGTGTAAGCGTTTCTGATTGGTTAATAGATGCAGCCATAAACATAGCTAAAAAAAAGTTGCTTCAATATTTGCTTACATACCTTTCCCGTATCTTTTCAGTTTTCTGCTTCAACTATCAGTCATTTGCTACTTCCATCGAGGTCTAACACTAATTAAATCTAATCAGTTAGTATTAAATCTCGATGGCTGCTTCACATCTTCATTCATGATTACGTCATAATTTACTGTGCGAAGCCATCTCATCTAGGTAGCCTTTTGGCAAGGCCGACGAGTTCTCGACGTGATCGAGACCTCGAATTCTCTCGTGTTACACGGAAAATTTTCTGGCTGAGGTCTAAAACCCTCACCGGTGAGAAGAATTAGCAAGAATATCTCACTGAACTAACAGTCTTTTTCTCGGTTTGGACCAGAGACAAGGTAGCTTACTTTTCTGGTTAGGACTAACCAGCTAGGTATAGGAGCACTAACTGCAGCTGCATTTTCGACCGCGTTAAAATGACGTCACAGATTTCTCACCGGTTACATTTTCTGACCTCAGCCTCTGATTCACGAGAAATTCACGAGTGAATGATTGTATATAATTGATCATTGTCTGTAATTGTTCTGTAAATTTAGAGTGTTTATAATAAATATGAATTAAATGTCTGTGAAATCGTACTAAATGTTTGTGAAAAAGTACTTAATGTTTGTGAAAAAGTACTAAAGGTTCGTGAAAAATGTACTAAATGTTTGTGAAAATGTACTAAATGTTCGTGAAAAAGTACGAAAGCAATGTGAAAAACCTGTAACTATTATAATTATATTTTCTTTTAAATGTTATCTGTTAACCCCGTTTTGGGCTTTTGGCCTGTTGGGGGACAACATCGGGTTTGACCTTCCAGTTTATCTGGAGGTTCCCCCGCCCCTGTTATTACATTATTATTAAAACAAACCTATCAATCTGGCAATGGTATTTAGAAACTTCTAGGTGCATCTTTCATCAACTTGGTATTATGTAAATAATCAAATAACATATTATAGGTGTGCCTAAGTTCATTCATCTCGACTTACTTTGATATAATCAGCATGGCCAGGACAATCTGTGTGACCATAGTGACGCTTATCTGTTGAATACTCAATGTGAGCTATGTTAATAGTAATACCACGTTTCTGCTCTTCAGGTGCATTATCAATATCATCATATTTTTTTTCTTGGGCTAACTTCTTATCAGCTAAAACTAGGGAACCAAACAAAAAAAAAAGCAACATCAATAAGGGAATCTACTCTTTAACCCTTTCACTGCATAAAGCCATACATCCACACAAAATTTCATTACCTTCACCTGCGGAAATCTGATTCATTCCACAGGGTTTAAAAAAATTTCTTGTTATGCTGCTAAAAGTGGATAATTCTATCTTCTCAGGAATGAAAATGAAATTCAATTACACAGTGAAAGGGTTAAATAAAAATCATAGCTGAGAATCAATACATAAATTGTGACGGGATATATGTAATATTATAGATAATATTACGCATGACCCGCCACTACAGATGTGCTCTTATTAATAAGAGCATATCTCTGTAAATAATCGGAAGTTTTAGATAAAATGAAATTGCCAAGAATAAACGTAGTTCGTTGGGGAAAGTTATACACCCTTCCCCATTCATTTAATTTTATCATATGAACGGAAAGTAGTCATTCGACTTTTATTTTTTCATTTTTTTTTTTTTATTCCAGTAGCTCGATAAATAGTTAGGTAGTATTAAAACATTTTAATTTCTAATACGGCGATACTGGGCGAATTGGGAAACTTGCTGTTACTTTTTGTGTGTTAAAGTTTTGGCGGGAAAGGTGTTAAGAGCAACGAGTGAGAAAAAGAGGAGTTGTTTTCCTACCCTGATGATGCAGTTAATGCGAAACGCGTAGGTTCATTAAAACATTACCATTTTGCTATAAAAGTCTGTCGTTTTTTCATTACAAAAGAGGAGTGCGAATCACCATGACAACGACCTTCGCCCAAGCGAAGTTTCTTAGAATTAGCGAGGGCAGCCAATCAGATGAAAGGTCACATCACACCAAGAATTGACAATAGGACAAATAAGATAAGAAGAAAAAGACAGTTAATACTATGATCCTGATTCTCGATGAGAAAAGAAGCAAGAAAAATGATCAAGCAAAAGATTCAGTGATCACCGTAGTAGTCTTCAAGCAGAAAAAGACAGTAAGAAAAGGAAACTTCGAGGCAGAGTCTAGGGGAAACGAACCGATCAAGTCCCATCGAGTACGATGAATGAACCATGAGCTTAAGGACTAACGTAGACGTGCAGCGGCGAGAGATAGGTGAGATGGCTCGAGCGACTGGTACTAGGCATTTATTGCAGCACTCCATAGATTTATGGCAAGACATGGACTATGTAAAGACATTTACAGCGATAATGGAACCAATTTTCATGGTGCTAACAATGAACTTAAAGAGCCGTACCTACTTGTGAACAGTGACTCTCACAATGAACTAATAACCATGGAACTAATTAAACAACAAGTAGAATGGCATTTTATACCACTTAGGGCTCCACGTTTTGGAGGTTTATGGGAAGCCGGCATTAAATCTGCCAAACACCACTTACATCAAGCCATAGGTGAAATAGTGTTAACCTTTGAGGAGATGTATACTCTATTCACACAAATATAAGCCAGCTTAAATTCAAGACCGTTGGTCCACTTTCATCAGAGCCTAATGGCATCTCTGCACTTATACCTGGCCACTTTCTCATCGGAGAGGCCTTAGACCCAAATCTTCTTCATTTTCAGCAAATCCAACAGTCTTTTTGGCAAAGATGGTATCAAGAATACTTGAATCAACTTCAGCAAAGACCAAAATGGCAAACCCATCATCCAAACATGACACTGGACAGTTGGTTTTGTTGAAGGAGGATCATCTTCAACCACTTTCATGGACACTTGGACGTATTGTGGACACTCATCCAGGCAAGGACTGTGTAGTGAGAGTGTGTTCTGTACAAACCAAGGCTGGACTTATAAAACGTCCAATTGTTGAATTGTGTTTGTTACTTATTTATTAATTTTTGTGTTTTTTGTTATTTTTCTTTGAAAGATCTAACCAATTGTTAGTTATTTCAAGGTGGGCAGGATGTTTGGTGTCAGTTTCAGTTTTAAATTTCTGGCAATTATTTCAATTTTATTTTCTGGATTTTAGCTTTACTTGTAGTCATTGTTAAACGTGATGTGCCGAATAAAAACATGGCGGAGCAAAAGTTGCTAATGAACAGTTATCATTTAACAGTTTTAAATTAGTATCATCAACAAGAACAAACCCAATTAGTCATGAAATATGAAGTTTCATCAACAACTGTTTAAAATATTAATTTGCCTCTGTAACTTTACTACAATTTTTAATAAAGTAAACCCTTTCAAAATTTTAGAGTTTTAAAAATCATTCAGAGGGGAGTTTCAACAGCAGTGGTAATAAGCATCAATGGGGCCCTGTGATATCAAATGAGAAAGGCGAGACAATTACTCTAGTCGCTTGTTGTAACACCGCAAGGCACTGATGACAATTATTGTTGTATCTGCAAAGGTTACTATTTTGCAAAAGGACAACAGAGTGACTGGATAAAATATTTGGGTTGTCAAAGAGGGGAGATCTGGATTTGCATCATGTGTGAGTTTACAAGGAGAATGGTTCAAAGAAAGCCAATTTCGCATTATGTAATTTATGGATCCTTAAGTTGAATAATGGAGAAAAACATTCAACAAAAGGAGGCAACTCAATCTAAAATTACAATGTTATGGAATTTCACCATGAAAAAAATAGTTAAGAAATAAAGAGCATCCTAAAAGGAATAATTTTTTTTTATATATATTGAAACAACCCGCGGATTGTCCCCCAACAGGCCGAAGCCCAACACGGGGGTTTTCTTTTTATAATAAAGGACAATCACAAACATCCATGCCCCAAGCGGGATTCGAACCCGCGACTTGCTGGTAGCGAGAGCGATAAGACCTGCGCCTCAGCGCTCTCGGCCAACAAGCCGGCAATAATATACACAAAAAAAGAATAACAAATTAAGACTTGTTAGCCACAAGGTGCTTGTAAATTAGTACTTGTAAGAAGTGATTGACCTGCCCCTACCAGTCATTTTTGAAACCAGCAGACTCTGTCCACTTTCATTGAGAATTTATCATTAAATTCAATACAATGCAATTTCCATCCATACTAATTGTCAAATTTCTACAGTATTAAAGGAATTGCAATCCCACCTAAGAGGGGAAATTCACTGCCTAGACAGTTGATAAAACAGCTAACCCTGCATATCTAGTTATTAATTTTCAGCATCACGTGTCTGCATTCACCAGGTTATCATGTAATCACCAATATCAAATAGCGAAATGAAAAAGATGCTTGGGGCACAGAGACTATGTAACAAAAAAAAAAATCCGTTTGGAAATTGTGAAGTTTCCGCCACAGAATACGGAGAAATCCGTTTTGGACACACTCTATAACATTAATTTCCTTTTTATAGAAGGGAGACCACGTTGGAGATGCACTAGGGCAGTCTACAGGGTCTATAGGGACTTGGTATCCCTGAAGTTCTTCGTTTGTCTATTGATGAAGCACAAGATTTTTGTAAGATCTCCTCACTCTGTTATTAATGTGTGGGTTAAATGATATTTTTGAATTGAGGATGACACCAAGGTCATTATTCTGAAAAACCCTTTTTAGAGGTACCTTATTCTGTTGTAACCGTAACAAACATTCAATTTATCATTTGTTCCAAATAATATTTCTCATTAAATCTATTCACAACAGGGATTTAGAAAATTCCAAAGTTTAAAAAAAAAAAAAAAATTATCACCTCTCATGAGTTACAGCATAGTCATCAAATAAGTTATTATTAGGATCGCTAAAAATACTAACCTTTAGTTATTGCTGCTGAAAGTGTAGTCTTGCCATGATCAACATGGCCAATGGTACCAATGTTGCAGTGAGGTTTATCTCTCTGAAATACTTTCTTACCGGCAGACTGGACAACCGTTGCAAAGGATCTTGCATACTTACGAGTCGTATGCAATTGCTAAAAGTAAATTTGGGGAATGAAACAATACTTTCAATAATAATAGCCTCATGTAATAATATTTTTTTAAATTAAAGAAAATTATTGAACTCACAAGTAAATTTTCAGGTTGGAATGAAAAATAGCTTTGGAGGTTCCTCCTTCCAACTGAAAAAAAAACAAAAAACATACGTTTATTATTTTTAATATCTGAAATTCTTCCTTCTTTTTTTATTCATTTTTCTTGACAAAGTGGATTCATAAACATTATATAACTCAGAGCAAAATGGGATAATTGTGTAGGTTAGTATTATAAAGGTTGTTCAAGAATTTTTGCCTCCTGGTCCGTAACTCTTATTTGTTAACCGATTTTCGAAATTCTTTTTGTATCTATACCTACATTTGTCCTCTATGTAATGCAATATTCACATTTCGACATAGTCACCATCCCTTTGCACGCATTGCGCCAATGCGTGACTAGTCGGGTGAACCCGTCAGAGAAGGAATTCCACGGTTGTTGTCGACACGAAGATTGAATGGCATCTTTCACCTCTTCGTCAGAATGCAACTCATGTCCCTTAAGGTCCTCTTTCTTCTTTGGGAAGTGATGAAAGTCGCAATGTGCAAAGTCTTTCATTTTGAACTGTAGGCGCTGCAATGCCTCTAATGTATGGCAATCGTGCGGGTGGGCGTTATCGTGCTGCAGCAGAGGGTACAAGGCTGCCATTCAATCCTGGTGTCGACAACAACCCCAGAGTTCCTCTCCGACGGGTTCACCCGAGTAGTCATACGTTGGCGTAATGCATGGAAAGGGATGGGGACTATGTCGAAAAGTGGGTAGTGCATTACATGGAGGGCAAATGCAAGTATCAGATACAAAAAGAACTTTCAAAATCAGTTAAATAAAAAAGTTAAGGACCAGGAGGCAAAAAATTTTTGAGCAACCCTCGTACAAAGGTGGCATTTTATTTAATCAAGTAGTTGCATCTTGGCGATTGTGCTGTATGTGAATAATAGTAAAGAAACTGGTCCAGGAGTAGAAAATGGTAGCATTTTATTGGAAAGCCTACATGTTTCGAAATACACATAGTCTTCAGGGCAGGGAATGGCTACAACAAGGCAGGCCCACACAACCGAATGTGGTATTTGTCCACCAATCAGGCGAAATAAACTCTGTGCTGATTGGTGGACTTACAAAGGTAACATATTGAGTGATAACAAATTAAAGCTCTTACAAAAGGAGTGATTTATATAAGAGACAAGACGGTTGAAAGATAATTCTGTACGTTTGTATGTTGAGATTGGACAAAGGCCATTGTGGAATGTTGTCTTCTATTGGGGTGAGTACGATTTTGTTTACAACATAAAGAATGGGTTTTTTTTTTATTTCGAAACTGGTCTGGTTATTCAATATTTTATCATTGTTTGTTTTAAAGTACTTCCTGATTTTCGGGCCTCATCAAGATTTTCCTGTGGTCCTTTTCAAATTTGAGTCATGATTTCCTGCATCCATCCGAATTGATGTCTGATTTTTATGAGGTGGTCTGCGAACTCAGATTTTCCATCACCGTTTATCTAAGATTTTCAGGGCTCGCTAAAGCGTTCTTTGAAAGTCCTCTTCGTTGAAATGATGTAAAAACTTCCACATGTAGGACTCCCTGCCTTGTTGTATTCGTTCCCTGCAAGGCTAAAGCAATCAAGTGTCCTAAAAACTGCTAAGCAATCAAAACGGAAGCCCAAAGGTCAAAAATTTCCTCTTTCAAAACCATCAGCAAGCTGGTGAAAATTAACTGTAAATTGATGATGGAGTAATGAAGCTATGCTCCAAGATTAAATAATTAAATTAATACCTAGGTCAATGTCATCCATTTAAAGGTCCAGTGAAATCAAGACATACCTGTAGGATGTCCCAACGGTACATGTCCAAAATGAAAAAGCGAGTAGAGGACCTCAATACCTATGAGAATCACCCCCTTGTATGCTATCCAAAATGTTACCATTATGGAGATTTATAACGGTTTTGTGATTTTATCAGTAACCCCTACTTATTCAGTTAAAATGTGTTTTCGGGAATCTATGTCGTTTTGAGGAATTTGGTTAATGGAAATGTATTTTTTTGGGCAACCTTGTATTAAATTTCAGAAAATAGACGAATTGCATGCATAAAATTTTCTCACAGGAAATAGCAATTTTACCATGAAACCCCTATTTTTACCATTAAGCTTAAGCTTGCATGATTTCTTTTTTTTAATCATATACTCTCCATATTTTTTGTTATTGTTGTTTTTTCTGACAATCTATTAATAGGAAGGAGTTTTAAGAATACCTACTAATGTTGCCAGCTTGATTTATTTTGTTTAGATTCATCATCAAGATTTCTGAACTTCAAGACAATTCAGAACTTCCTACTTTAACCTTGATTTCCTAAAAACATTTATGCATGCAATTCATCCATTTTCTGTAATTTAATATTACATTGCCCAAAGAATACAATTCCACTAACCAAATTCCTCAAAATGACATACATTCCCGAAAACACACATTTTAACGGAATAAAGTAGGGGTTACTGACAAAAATCACAAAAACGTTAATGGTCACATTTCGGATAACATACATGGGGATGATTCCCATAGGTATTGAGGTCCTCTACTCGGTTTTCATTTTGGACGTGTACCAATGGGTTATTTTGTAGGCTATATATATCCTAAACATCCGGAAAACAGAAAGAGATTCTGGAAGATAAAACAGGACTGAGATGTTTAAAGATAATTTCTTCTATGCATGCATTATCATTTTCTCTAAATGAAAATGATTTAGAGATTTTAGGCAACATGCACCGTTCCTGAATTAAATATTACTCTCTTATAATTAGATATTACTAAACTGAAAAATTACCACCAGATAATTAGCAAGTCTATCTTTTAAAATATCAAAAAAATCAATTTCATCAACTTGCTACATTTTATTTAATAAATCAAAAAAATTTAATTTTGCTGATATATCAAGACAATGGTAACATTTTTGGAAAGAAATCGAAGAAATTTTTTTTCAATTAAATTTTTTTCTGACAGTGATGAAGCATTTTCATATACGACGTTATGAAACTATCCAAATTAAAGAATAAAATATTTAAGGAACTCTCCGATTAAAATTTGTGGATGTGTTCAAGATCTAGGCAAGCAAATTCAGCTACTGAAAGCAAACGTAGGGAAAGTGATTTGGTCAGACCAGGCTGTTTATCACAGTAATAATTATTACATAACATTATCTGACACTTAAGTCCTTACATTTGAATAATCAAATTTATGAATTGTTTATAATTTTTTAAAAGTAAAGAATTGTTTCACGCAACATAAATTATAAACTCCTTTATTACACACGCAGGCTAAAGTTTAGGCAAGGGTCTATGAAGGCTGATGAAATCGTGCTGATACAAAGGACTTTTTAGAGATAGACCAGGTAAGGAAAAATAAATGGTAGCTGATTTTTTGCGAATGTTTGCCTATAATCCATTATATTAAACGATTCTTTTGAATATAATTCCTTGTTGTTGTTTTTTTCTACTTAAAAGTGTTCGCATGCAGTTATCAATTTTAAAATTTATTCGATTTCACTCTCGAAATTAATTTTAATTCTAAAATATCCTTCTTAATTACTTTGTTGAATTATCCGAATTGTTAGCATTTTCTTAGGTTAACAAAAACGGTTTCACTTTAGATGAAATGCAATAAATATGATTTAATATTTGTCCATGCGATTATTATCCTTGAGAGCATGAGCTCAACGAAGCCATTCGCTAGTAAAGCACCGCTAACGATTTGCGATCTTCCCCAAACGAGCGGAAATAAGCGGATGTCCTGACATCTAGTATTAAAACCACAAAGAAAAAAAAATAAGTTCAATTTTACAAGTTCAGAAAAAAGCGTGATCCTCAATTTTACAATTTTTCAACAAATTCAGTTTAAACATGCTTGAAATTTTCCATTAAATATTTAAATTTAAATCAATCTGAACGCCTTTCAGAATTATTTTAAAATAATCGAAATGGTGCTACGACTTAATATTAAATCAGAGGTTTATGAACTCTTTAACAATAGTTTCATAAATTCTTTTTTCCTAATAAACTAAAAGTTTAAAGAGTGTTTTAAGATGTACAACTTTAAAAAAAAAAATCCCGCTTCGGAGGTAATCGTTTGAGTTTTAAAAATAATTAATTTTAAACTCAGGAGTTTATGAAATTGTTCATATGGTAGAGACATAGTGAGTCTATGGCCCTGGCCATAGGCTTTAATTTTACATATGCGCAAAAATTGAGATTTTTAACTGCAAACATGGGCGTAGCCAAGATTATGTCGGGGTAGGGCAAGTCAAATACATACGTGAGAAAATTATGTGGAAAAGTGTATCAATCACCAGCCCCATCTTTGCTGAATAAAGCCAATAACAATGTCTCTTTCATTTGTGGTTTCGCCGTGTATACATTATTTCCAGCAAAAATCAACTACATGCATTTGTATATAAGTTTACTTGATTTAGGGGAGGGCATATGCCTACCTCTGTCATCCCTCTCCCTGGCTAAAAATATATTAATAGGTGGCTTATTCTTTGCTGAAATTCTTCTTTTTCGCCAACTTTCCTCACTTAACAAAGTTCCTTTATATGGAAAATTCCTTACAACTTATCTGCAAATACCCAGGGCCGGCGGAAGCGGGCCTCGGCTATTAGGGGCAGGGCTGGCCCAAGAAAAAATATTTGTATCATTAACACGTGAACAAGTCTTCTTATGGCCCTTCTTGATGAAGTTTGTAGAAACTTTACAATACTTAAGTGGGAAAACACGAAAGAATTGCAAGTATTGTATTCTTTTGTGTTGTCCCAATTATATATTGTAAAGCTTATAATAACTTCATCAACATTTATATCGTGCAAAATCAAGGGGTCGAGGCTTCAAATGCGCGGACCGTATTTGGCCGTTCTCTTTGCTACAGTATTTGTTTGCCATTCAGACCTTTGCAAGCGGCCTATGTCCAGCCTAGCGCCGGCCTTACATACGTAGTAAACCCGTATACAGGATGGTCTTGAAAGAGTTGGTCCACTTCAGGGATTAGATTGTACTCCTCATAAGGATGAAAAAAGTTGCCATAAAAATTAGTCCAAAAATGCCTTCAGGAGTTATGACGCATTGAATACTTAACATCGGCTTCACAAAAATGAAGTCCAAGAAAGGAAAATAATTTGGAGTTTTTATTAGAAATGTCCGCCGTTAACTACAGCACACGCTTCCATCCGTCTAACCATGGACTGTCGAAGACGCTCAGATATCTGGGGTATTTCATATAATTTCGCAACTGTTGATAATGCGATTGCGTAATTCTTCTACAGTATTGAGTGGAGTTATTTAAATAAGAGCCTTTAGGTTCTCCCGTAGGAAGTAATCTAAAGCAGCAGTCGGCAACCTTTTGGACCTCACGGACCACTAAAATTTTGAAACCCGCAAACGACTAATCAATTATCAATGATTCTTTGTCAGTGACTGACACGAAGACGAATCATACAGCTTTTTGCAATTGGTAAACTGTAGTTTGCAATTTGTAAAATGTAATTTACATTTTAGCAATTGCAAAAAGCTGTAATATAATGAAACAGTGTAATAAACATAAAATGCAAATATATTCAAATTTCTCCTCGGACCACCAAAATTTTCTCGTGGACCATTAGTGGTTCACGGACCACCGGATGCCGACCGCTGATCTAGCAGGTGAAAGTTCAACTGAATTACGGAAACAGCTAATTCACCTTTTTCTCGAAAGGAATAACCATATTTAATATTTAAATTCATGAACAGAAATTAATACTAGAGAGTTTAAGTTACACGAGAACAATAGAGTTTAAGCAATCCGGAGAACGCGTATTGGTCCATGTTCTCTATTCCACCCTTGGGGATATTGTGCATTTAGGTATTTTCTGGCAGTTCTGCTGAAAAGTGTCGTAACTCCTCAAGGATACGTTTTTCAACTAAGGTTTATGGCAACTTTTTTCTTCCTTATGACGAGCCCAATCCAATCCCTGATTTTTTCAGGATCATTCTGTATATCCCTGATATTGTCCTTTAAATTTTTCTACTCTTTCCATTCTGATGGGAAAACTGAACGATCAGTTTAAATTTTTTCTAATCTTTCCATTCTTTATACATGATGTTTGGCAGTGCGATGCGTTAATTTAAGGAGACCATGGAGTGCGACAGAAAAGCAATTTGAATCCCATCCCCCATTTTTCCCGTTCCTGCCAACGAGTATTATCAAACCAAAGTTGGCCACAAGTTTCCATACCACGAATTGTGAGAGCTTATGTAGTGCAAGGCCCTGTCCTCGGGTCTCCATTTTTCAACCACTTTGTGCATGACATTCCTAAGCCGTACCACTGATATATTACATAGACTTGGGAAAATCTTGCTCAAAATTATGCACAGTATCATTTCTATGTACCGGGTGTTTCATAGCTATGACTAACTTGTTAGTTGAATAGCTCGTCAACAAGTGGACATCCAGATGCCTGCTGGAATTCCCCAACGATGGTGGTCAACGGGTTGGTGTCTCCTTTAGGATGACTACTTTACCCTGAGGTTTCTACATTTTTACTCGTTTATAACAAAAAAGTTTGCAGTGCATTTTTGCACTAATTCTTACATGAAAGTTGGTTCTACTTAGGATAAAAATTGATCTATGCATAAACGCTTTTCTCCACAAGTGTTCTTTTTCGAGGACTTGTTCAACTTTTCACATCTCTGAGGTATCTCAATTATGAATTTTGGTACACATTAATTTAAAAAAAAATACTCTAAATACCCGTAAATACGCCAGCCATCAACCTGTGTGAAATCCCTGGTCACGTCGAATATCCCGAGGTCTCCAAAGTCGATTAAACCGTCACCCCAGATGACGTGCTCCTAAACCGACCAACGGCGATCCACGATCGAACACCAGGCGGCTCGCCGACTATAGGTTTTTCAACCATCGAATGATTGGTAACACGGCGGCCAGTGAGGGGGCTTTTTCCAAAACCCCGTCACTGAAAGCCGCCATTGTGTTACCAATTCTTTCGATGGTTATGAAAAATCTAGTCGGTGATCCAGTGGAAAGACTAACCACTCTAACGATACATACAACGATACTCTTATACGATGGCTTATCGAAGGTTATTTTTAGTGTTCCTGTAGATTTTCCCCCTCGCGATGGTCGAAGGTCAATCGAACCTCGTGAGACTGGCGTCACTGCATTTCTCTCACAATCGCATGTAGAGGAACGCACCCCTGAATATCTAGTAGTTTGTAGACATCGATAACATCGATGTTTTTTTCTATTTCTTATAGTCAATAGTCGGATTGTGTGGTGTAATTCCGTATAGCGGAATAATACATACACATTCTCTGAATTTACTTGTCACTGAATCAGTTGATCAAGAAGCTACTTTTTCATCATTAGTTGATAAAGTCATGAGTATTGTAGCATGGTGCCATCATAGCAATCTTGCATCTGTTGCATTGAAAAAAAAAAAGAAAATAGCATGATCTAATCCCACACTAAAGCTCAAACAACATAATATAACAAGATGGAATTCAGTTTATTTAATGCTCGAGCGATTTTTAGAAATCAAAGATGAAGTTTTGATTGTTATGCAAAATGTTGATAACAATTTGACATCCATTTCATGTGGAGAACATAAAATTCTACAAGATTGTTTGTCTGTCCTTAAGCCATTTTACACAGTAACTAATACTTTAAGGGGTAAAAAAAACACCTCACAGCAAGCAAGGTAATACCATATTTAAGTGTCTTATCTAACAGTTTTGCTAAAAATACACCCAGCACTGAGGTGGGCCAGAGACTGAAGAACCTGTGCATAAAAAACATGGATGCTAGATTCAAACATGTGGAAGCTAATCTAATGTATAACAGAGCAACCATCCTGGATCCACGATTCAAGAGCAGGTCTTGTTCTTCTCAAGCAGTCAACAACATCAATGCTGAATTGATCCATCTACTTGGTAGTGATGTTGTATCCAATCAAGATAATGATATGGCATTTTGTGGATACAGATGAAGATGACGTGTGGTCATATAGGAATGCTGATGTAGTAGTTAAAAGTACTTTGCAATTTCAGAGCCCAAGTTTGCAACCTATCTTTAAAGCATACTTAGATATTCCTGCTTCATTACCTACAGCATATCCATTAAAGCTATGGAGTGAAATGCAACACTCCAGCTATCATGTTTGCCAGATAGCGATAAAGGCATTATCTGTTCCATGTATTTCAGAACGTCTTTTTTCAAAAGTAGGAAATCTAATAAATGCTAAACGTTCCAGTCTAAAACCAAAAAATATAAGAAAATATTTGATTTTAAGTTTACTAACAGTTGAAGAGCTCAGTAATTTGTGTTAAATGTCTTAGTTATTGAATTTCTCTTTCATTTAATTGTCATTAAAAATAAATACCGAAAACTGTTCAAAGTGAAGACATTTCTTTTATTTTGCTGTTAACGCCAACAGAAGAAAAGAAAACAGTATTCCACATAAATGAGTTTATAAAATTAAAAAGGAGACAGATCTCCAAAATGTACATATTATAAACTGTATCCTAAAATGGAGCCTGGTAGAACGAGGCTGCCATTTGCCTCGTGCTTAAACTCCTAATAAGATGCTTTTTACCTATAAAGAGTATGGCTGGTTGCCTATTATGTTGGCAATATTTTGTACTACGCGTCTATCTGCCAATGCGCCATCCATTAGCGCCACACTTTCTAATGGTTTGCTACCGAAATATACATTCGTGTATGAATAAAATATTGTAGACAGCAGATTTTTTTTCCTCTCCTTACTGTATTCTAACTATAGTTTAAAATTATAAAATGGACATGGAAAATTTTTCCGCTAGGCAAAAAAACTAAATTAATAAAAGCGACTTAGCACCACAGTGGCCATTTCGATTATTAAAAAACAAAGTATATATTAAGTTTAAACAATCTTGAACCGAATCTTTATGAGATCATTCATCATTTTCCGAGCGCAAAATGTCTACCACTAAATGACGTTATTCTTAAATTTCATCACAATAACGTATTATACTCCAATGTCAGGGTCAGGCAAGCGAAAAAGCCGAATATAAGGCCGAGGATCTTCCTTGAGATTTGGCTGTGTTTCATGACGATGGTCGCCGAGACATGTATAGTCTGATAAACGCGTCATCTTCGGCAAATCGTGGAAGCAGTTGCAGAGGAAAGGGCCACTCAGAAAAGCTGCGAGACCAGCGAACGTGAAATGTTTGGCCATGCACGCCACATGGCACTCCTTTTCTTGAAAGAAAGCTTCCGTCGAAGAGGAAAAGCTTAAGGGGAGATCCAAAAAGGCAGAATCATTCCGAAAATCTCTTCTAGGCAAGAAAGCTTGGTATTTTTCTTGCGTCCAAGTGTCTCCTTCCAGAGCAAAACAGCCGATATGGTAGATGCCTTTAACGAATTAAAGAATTAGCAATTTAGCAAAACAAAATATGAATTATATGGAACATAATAAATGCAGCAACACTTAGAGATTTCGATGACCTAGTACATAGACTGCTGCTTTCTTGTCACATCCGCACACTTCGCCTTTCCTTTCGATGCACATTTGCATTTCGTTGCACTTGTAGTGATCTGGTCGTTGCTTGTACGTCGTGAGGGCCAGGGATCGATCGGCCAGGTCTTTTGCACACAAACAAAAAGGTTTTGATGTATAAACCTAAAAAAAATCCATAGTACGATATATTAAAAAAAATATCCTTATCAATATTCAAAAAATTTAGATTGATAATTACCATAGTAGCGGCTATGTTTGTAAATTTGGAAGCGCATAATTGTATGCATGCGCGGATTCCAACATTCTGATGGTAGATAGTAAAATGGAGGAAAAAGCCCAGAGAAAAGTCATGGAAACCCAAAAAAGCTGAATAAATAATTTGATGATCTATTAATATATATATCTTAGCATGCACCTTATCAATGGACCTCTTAAAAGTTGTTTTAATTACCTGGAGTATATGTGCAAATGTAATTTCCGTAAGAATTGCAATCGTGCATAAAGACCCAATCATAGCTGCTGTTAACTCGTGCATATTTTATAAAAGTACACCGTAGCTCCTCAGTACCATAGTGAAAAAATACCATAGGATATTTCCTTAGAAAATAAAAGTAGACTTTATAAAGGCTGCTATATAGCAATATCTAAATTACAGAATTTCAGAATTGTTTAAAATATAAATTGTTAGATTTCAGATGCGAAATTGTTAGATTTTAGATTTTAGATTCCTAACCTAACCTAACCTAAAATTAATTAAAATTTCTAATTGGTTTCTTATAACTACCGAGCTACCATAAATGATATTCCTTGTTTGAAGCACGAGTAACTCAGGTTTGACGAAATGCATGTACGGAAATAACTCCTACATTGCACCATATCATGATCGATTGATGCAGTGGTTTCTAAAATATGCATAATACGCAGTACAAATAAAACACGAGTTGCAGTCACTGAAACATTGACCCCGTACTTCGATGAGCCGAAACATTACGAAGAACGTATCTAATAGGCTATCCTATACAGGGTGAATACAAAAGTCTTGAACCCCCCTTTTATTTTTTGAACCGAAGCAGATATGTCAATTTTGATGAATCCAATGAATAGGAAGTTGTGGGTGGCCTATCCCACGGTGCACTTTTCATCATCCCAAATATGCAAATTAGGACGCATTCAAATCCTATCTTTAAAACCGTAACAGCACACAAAAAAATTCCAATTGCAAACTTGTTCAGAATAAAAAAACAAACAAAACAGAAAAAAAATCTTCCAAATCGGACCAACCAATCACCCACAATCAGAAGATCATGTTGACCATTTCCGGAACAGTGTAGCTTGCCGTCCTGGAATGGTTCTGTCTTCTGTGTGCTGAAACATGCCTTTTATTTGCTTTTCCGCATGAAAGTGAATGTGAGTATGGTAATTTATGTTAATTTTTTGATTTGCATGCTTTACATGGTGGAAATATCAACATTCACTTTTCCTTGTGCAGTGTGACTGTTTGTAAGCTACAAACACGTGATTGTGGGTGACTGGTTGGTCCGATTTGGATGATTTTTTTTTTGTTTTGTTTGTTTTTTTATGCTGAACAAGTTTGCAATTGGGTTTTTTTCTCTATCCCTTACGGTTTTTGAGATAAATTTTGAATGTGTCCTAATTTGCATATTTGGGATGATGAAAAGTGTACCATAGGATAGGCCACCCACAACTTCCTATTCATTGGATTCATCAAAATTGACATATCTGCTTCGGTTCAAAAAATAAAAGGGGGGTTCAGACTTTTGTATTCACCCTGTATGTAGAAAAATTATTTTGTTAAATGTGCAGCAAACTTAAAGTTAATTTTCTACTACTGATTATTTCATGAAATACATCTAATGATTTAATTCGTGTATTCGCCATTATATTGTTGAGCGTGCTTTGCCAAGTTATCGCTTACTTCCTCATGTAGTTTTCACGTTATTATACTGTACTTGTGCTAAAATTATTATTAATATATCAATGTATATTTTTATTAAGAAAAACTTTCTAAATAAAGGCTCAAAATTAGATTTTAATTAATTTATGAAATTAATTTCAAAAACAGTTTGACGCCACTCATTATGCCTATCTATCCCTGTTTCTAAGAAACAATAAATACCATCGTCCAACGTGATTCGAATTCGACTTCTTGCCTGGAGCGGTTAATCTCACTGGTTTAATGTATAGCAAGGAAGCCGAACATCATTCACCTAAGAGAAAACGCTTTTGGAATGAACTGTGCGTTCGTTCATTCAGCCATCCATTTGTATCAACAAGGTTTAAGTGATAGCCCGTTCAGACTAGCACATGGAATCAGATCAGCAGCTTGAACTAAATTCTATTTTGAAGTGCGAACGTTAGCGATCTAAATTCGAAGTAGATTGATGGTCCCCAAACTCGATTCACTGAACTCGATCGATGCTGTTAATGTAGATTCGTTCCTTCTCACAAATATTGCACTAACTTTAACTCATTAGAAACTTCTTCTAATTCATATCCATGCTTTAACTTCGGTAGTTTTCACAAAATGGCGTCCAAAAAATCGTTCGACTCACAGTCCGAAGAAGAAACCAAATTTTTTTATCAGCCTGTAGATTGAAAAATTGGATGGATTGCGATGACAAAAAGGAAATTCATCCATATACAAGAAGATGGCACAAGATATGATCTTGGTACAATTGGAGTTGTAAAACTGGGTCGAGATAAAGTACGAGTTTCGCTAAGTGGATTTAGCAGCGCCGAAGTGCGAACATTTTCTGGATCCGAAAAGAATCCAGTTTCTTCATGAATCCAGTTTGTATCTAGATTGACTCAATCTAGTAGTATCGTGCGAACAAAATATTTTTTTATCTGTAGCATTACTCGTTATACGAGGAGAATCGGTGGGAGGATGTGAAGGAGGAGGAGAAGGAGTAGAAGGCTGAGCAGAATGAGGAGAAAGAGAACAAGGAGAAGCAGAAGAATAGGCATCACGGTTGCTGCCGAGCAACTGTAATTAGCAGCTTATTTACTGAAGTTTTGTTTATTGAAATACAATGAACTATATGATTAATGACCTTTTCGCCTGTCATCCTAAATTAGTAATCTGATCTGTAAGCCGGCTCGGTGGCTGAGTCTTGAGGCACAGGTCTTATCGCGCTTGGGACCAACGGGTCGCAGGCTCGAATTCTGCTGAGACATGGATGTTTGTGTTCGTCCTTTACTAATACTTCGGATTATCGGACTTTCAATGATTTCTCCATTTGGAAGACGAACGATGGGGTAAAGAGTGGGTGCGCTCAAAATTGCGATATTCTAATGTCCATACCTTTGCCGCTTCGAAGATGATCTAACTCATTGTCTGACCATAACTTTGACTTTATCAAAGTCATACAAAAGAAATAATGAATGAGAACTGGACCTAATTCTCCAAACATCAGGTAATGATATTATTTGAAAACATAGAAGGAAAATTTCTGCGTTCTGGATTCGAACCAAAAACCGCGAATATCTCGCTGAACGCCTCTGCTAATTGGGTATCGCAGACACTGTACAGCCATGTTGTCACTAACGCCCGTATTCAGAATGAGCGCTCTTGCTCAAGACCATTGTTGAATACAAATTCCATATTATTGAATTTGTACTCAACAATGGCTTAAGCAAGAGCAAGAACGCTTATTCTGATTACAGGCCTGAGGCGTCTTAAAGACAAGCAAGCTGTCAAGATGGAAAGCTCAGTTGTAGGAGAGAAATTCCCGATGTGTGAACCGGGTGCGCGCCCTACCATTGGACTTTCCATCTTGACAACTTGGTTGTCTTTAAGACACTTAGTGACAGCATTCCTGTACAGTGTCTGCGATAGCTTAATTGGTAGAGGCGTGGAGCGTGATACTCGTGATTCCTGGTTCGAAGTCAGGTCGCAGAAATTTTCCTTCAATTTTTTCAAATAATATCAAAGTTATACAAGTCTTTCTGCTTGTCCATATCGTCTACTATGAATGCCTCGTGTTATCTCGTATATCTAAACTGAACATGCGTGTGCCGTTTATACACGATGGTCGAAGTCCGAATGTTTTGGCTTAAGACTGTGGAGTATATCTATCGCATAGATTACTTAATTATATATACATTATTACATACAATAGATTTAGATATTCCTAATTTCTCTGAAACCTCCTTGTAGCTGATTAATACTGAAACTGCTTAGTTACCAGATCTCTTGCGTTATCAGGTTACCCTTAGGCTTACTTGAAGATAAAAAAAGAAATGTAGGTTGTTTTTTTTTCTTTTTGGGAAAAACTAACATCATTACTTGTCCACCTCTCCAGTAATAATTAGCGCCACTGAAAACGAGTCCGACGTGCCACCTCTTTAAAGCCTTAGGAGACAAATGAACTAAATAGTCGCTAATAAAAGTGAATTCATCTTGAGTCCTGAGGAAGGCCAAGGAACTGCCATTGTTGAGACATCGTCGGTGGGCTTCCAGATTGGTCACATAGCCAATGGAAATTAGGAAGCAGGCATTATTGTTTATGACGAAACCTTCAGGACACTTTTTTATTTCACCGAATCTTAACTTCATGGTATACAAAATGTGACCAGCTGAAAATAACAAAAAAAAAATACAACGCTTTATACTGAGAGAAAAGAAATTAAAGCGGCTAATGAAGATTTCAGTATATAATATATAAAAGTATACGTGTAACTTGACAAACAAAACAGCGAGGAGAGTCGCAGTTAACATCATCGAAAACCCAGGATGAGTCGTTCTTTAGGACAATGCAGTTGCTGCCGAAATTGTTCATTGTAGAGCTGTAATGACGGAATAGAGTTTGGGAGGCGGGTCTTCCGTCCAGAAACATCAGCTCTCGTCGCGAATTATGAACGCCTTGAATACGAATTTTTGCTAATATCATTAAGTAAACTATCTGAGAAGCTTCCATGAAACTTTTAGCACTACAAAAACTTAATGTAAAAGGGGTAACGTAATTTCTTACCAATAAAATAGTGGGTGCAAATGTTCTTGTTTATCTCAGCGAGGTAGCTTTGAATCTCACTGAAAGCAGATTCAGACCGAATTTGAGAAAGAAATGTATCATCCAGCTCACAAGCATAGCCAGCTTCATAAAAATTTAACATTTTGGTACTGGCAACAAATTTCATATCTACACAAAATTAATGAACTCATTAGTACTTTTAATTAGAGTAAAACCATTTTGTCAAAGATATCCAAGAGAATTTTCTCCAAAATGAAAAATCTCTGCATAGAAATAGACTTACGGGTGCAGTTTCTTACCTATGGTCTCACAAATGTAGCAAAAACGGCGATGGCAATAAACATTTTCGAGCCGATAACCTTGTTTCACGCTAATGGCCAGGCATTTAGCACTCGAGTCATCAGGGTAAGAAGGTGCCCAGAATCGGCTCTTCAGACGGAAAACGGCGCCAACATAGCAACTTGTTGCTTCTGAGCACGCATATTTTTCCCACTGAACATTCGTATTTTCGACTACTCCTTCATACCAAAGAGAAATATAACCTTCGATTGGTTGTAATCTCATGCTTGTCTAACTGATGATTATGTAAACCAAAAAGCGTCTTAATAAGACTAGTTATTACTATTATTGATGTACACTCAAGGTCCAAAAGTCATGGAATAGCAGCTAAGTAACATCACGGCCCCCCTCGCGTCTGACGACAAGCAGTAACTCAAAGTGGCCTCGATTCTACAAGAGATATTGAGCCATGTTCTGGAGATGGTGACCGATCTTGTAAGCTCCATAAATACTCTGTGTAACTCAAGTCTAGGGAGCGAACTGACCTTATCATTCGTTAGAATTCTCCAGAATGCTCCTCAAACCAGTTCTGCACAACTTGGGATCGATGACAACGAACATTATCCCGCAGGAAGCCCCATCATTGTGAACGTACACAAAGTCCATGAAGGGGTGTAAATGGTCACCAAGCAGCTCAACCATGTCTTGCAAAAGTAACCCTTACCAGTATGAACCCACCACCAGCCTACACGGATCCATGCTTCATAGGATCTCCGCCATACTCGAATCCTTCCATCAGCCCGATATAACTGGAACCGATGATTCGTCGGACCACACAATCATCTTCCAAGGTCCACGTAAAATGTTCACGAGCCCAGGTGATGCGCTATATCTGGTTCTTTTAAGTTAGCAGTGGTACTCTGGTGGGTCTTCTGCTACCATAATCCATAGATGCTAAAGCACGCTGCACTGACCTGCTGCATATGGTTCTGAAGTGCCTACATTGATTTCATATGCTTTGACTTGTCGGTTAAAATGGACAACTTTAGCCAGACGCCAGTGGCCACAGTCGGAGAGCAGTCATGGTACACCTTGGATCGTTGAACGTTTAATTCCTGAATAACCTCGGAAATGGTATGTCCCATGCGTCAGGCACCCATTGTCATGTCACGTTCGAAATTGGATAGTTTTCGTCGCCGTGTCGTGATCACAATGACAGAGTTACAAGTAGATAAAATATACACGGACGCAACCGCTATGTGTTGTTTTGAATTAGCCCATGTCATCATGTGTAGGTGACTGAAGCTTTCAATTTGCATACTGCTATCACATGGCTTTTGGTTTTTGATTGCATATTCAAATAGAAAAAATATTAAATATTTTCAAATGGCTTTTTTTCCATTTAAGACAATTTTTATTTTATAAATTCGAAATTTACCGATATAATAGCCCCCAAGACAGTGCTTTTGAACAGCAGCCGTTTTGGAAATGGCATCGATGATTGGAGTTAAATCGTTTGACGAAGCCATTGCTAACGTTCCATTTACGGTTGCACATACTCTTTTTGCTCCTTCAAATGTCGAATGCAAAGGCACAGCCTGGTACATAATTTCTGTTAAATGTAAATAAAAGAAAAGAGGAAAAGATGTCGTTTTCGCTTACAAATGTGCCAATAAAACAAATATTCAAAGTATCCCGCAATAGAATATCTCATAATTGGTAGCCTGACTAAATGTTCCTGAGTCACTTATGTTTTACTTACAACTGGATGGTCACATCTAACTTATCAATCGAAACCTTGATGCTAATATTTGCAGGACAAACAGAGATTAGAATAGCAAAGAAATCCAAATCAGATGGGATGAATGCTTTAGACACTCCTCTTAAAGTGCTCGACCTCATTTTAAGAGTGCAGTTCAGTTAATTCTAAAAAATGAGCGCCCATTGTTCAAGTGCATTTAGGCAACGTCACTTGCAACATCATTTGATTGGTCGAGGAGATCTGGCTTGGTTACTAGATCGCCTGATCTGTCTGCATCGAATTCATACCTTTGGGGGCAAAATGGTCGAGTTTATCCAGAAAATAATAGAGTACCATGAAAGGTTTAGAAATGATAGCTGTACAATAATGAGAGTGATCAATTCTCTTATACAACTCAAGATGCCTCAGGAGATATGGTAATCATTTCGAGTCTCAAATTAGCAATTCAGGATTCTTCAAAACAAAGTTGCAATTTAAAAACAAGCAATAAAATTAGTATATTTTTCCCTAAAGTAATCCCACGATCACGTAGTCAAGCTATGGACTTATTGACGGATACTTTATACAGGGTTATTCAAAACTAAGCGTACAAACTTTTAGACGAGGTAGTATGGGTGATTCTAAGAATTCGTTATGAAAAGGGTTAAATGTATCCGTTGTTTATTGTTACAAAATTATGCCATATTGTTGACGAGATATTATAATCTTAATAAAACTTGATAAAAGCGTAATTTTAAAAAAAACAACCTGTTTTTACATAACTTATTTGAATAGTTAAAAACCTTCCTAGAAAAATATTCAGTCGAATAGCGAAAACCCCATCCAAATCGGATCAGTAATTTTTGAGAAAATCGCGAACATATAAGATACATACGGGCCAAACATGGAACCTCCTTTTTTTGAAGTCGGTTAAAAAATCTATACGCTGTCCAATGAAAGAAAAAGTGGGCACGTTTAATTAAATTTCCGATTTCAGTTGTTAGACTTTGTTGCTAAGTAAAATTACTGACATACGATCTCTACCCCCCCTCTCCCCCCGTGCTTCAGAGCTGCTACTGCCACCCTACAGCAGTCGTTATTTTCGAAAAACCTTGTACCTGGTTTTTGAGGCCCTTGCGCAGTACCAACCCCAATGCATATGATATACGCCTTATCACAAGGCATATCTTACACACCCTCTTATAAGAAGGCACCTTAGAAGGAAAGAAGTTCAGTTATAGAAACTACTCAAGGTGTTCGAAAGGACGAAAGTTAACTCTAGTCAATAAAAATAATGTATTTTACATGGAAGGTGGAGAAGGTCATAAAAATGGATTTTCTAAGTCTTCATATGGCTCTAACAACAATTAGAAGATAATCATGATTAAATTTAATCTCGTTAATAATCTATAAGGCCTCATTACTATTCTAGTGGTTTTCAAACAATTAGAAACAATGAAAATTTACATTAACAAACGCTACAAGTTAATTTTGTGAAGCTGCATTGCCCATACTTAACTGCAATCGGCGACGTGTCTTTTCACCCACATCCTGTCCTCGTTGCAGGTGAGAGTGTAATGCACTTGACTCTGATGTTCGGTTCGACCAGGACAATAGTATCGAATTTCAGTTCCTGGAGCACGTGACTTTGCCGGCCAGTCACGCAGGTATTCCTTAGGCGCATCTTCAGGGTAAGGACATCCTAAGGATGCAGAAGGAGGATCATATACGGTAAACAAATCTAATTAATCAATAGATGACAATTCAATTTTTTTTACGAATCCTTAGAGAAAATAATGTTTGTGGGAATTTTAAATTGAAAAACTAAACTTTAATTTCTTACAATTTAACGTTGGAAATAAACTAACAAAAGCGAACAATAAGAAGGTTAAATTTACTCAAATCTTTTCGACAAATAACTTGAGCAGGAAATTCGTCATCACAAGGTATCCACTTCCATTGCTGGGGATTTATTTTAAAGTAGCCACACATGGTAGTCGCATTGGCTTCCCGTATAGAGTAGGACTCTGGCATCAAAGTAAAACTGAGAAGTAGTGAAAATACTCATGACTAATATTATTTAAGCTTTTAACACAATAACAAAGCAAGATTTGGAATTTCAAATATACTTCTCCTTACTTTACAGGATGGTTCGAGATCCAGCGGTCTTCGTACAGAGCTAATAGAGTGTCATTCAAGAAAAATCTCTTCAGGCCTAAATGGAAATAGACTCGAATGCCAGAACCATACATTATGCTGACGGTCTCTTGTATAAACCTCCATTCCTCCATATTGTAAATGCCTACCAAGTAGGTCTTGTTTCCATAGTCCCTGCAAAAAGCATTGGACCCGGTTCTATCGAGTTCCAAAAAACTTAAGAAGAAACAGCTGTCCTGAAACTGAAACCAATCCTCTTTGCACTCCGATTTCTGTCGCCGTCGCTGTTCGCTGGCGATTTCAGACTCTTAAATCAAATCATTAATGGTTATTTTTACATTATTCTCACAATACTTGAATTATCTTATGCAGATTAATGCTAGCACTATTAATTTTATCTTATTTATTGATTTCGCTTAAACAGCTGCATTTTTGTAAGAAATTCTGAATTTAATGAACTGCCCAGTCAAAACATTATGTCCATCTCCATAATAGAATAAGTAGTTTTTCCCGGTAATCAAGTATCATATAACGATACATGTGAGAGAAGGAACATAAAAAGAAGAGTGTATCCTGACCAAAAATGAAAATGGGAAAAGGACTAAACAAAGAAGAATGGTTATGGGATATTCACTAAAGGAAACTACATTTGGTACAATAGTCAGGGTGTTCCAAAAACGGAAGGACAAGAGTAAGAGCTGCAGGGAAGGAATGACCAATGGCAATCGCCCACAGAGCAATGGCGACTGTGAGCAGTGTTACTTATCCTGCCCTTGTAGTAGAGAATAGGAACGCCGTGGACCAAGGGGTATAACTAAAACTGGGCTACTGATCTCTGTTCCATTTGGATATCCGAATCTCCATCTGTTTAAGATATCCAGTCATCTATAAGCTTGAAAGACAATGGATCATTGAAATTGGAAAGACCATCTCGTTTTCCAAGAAATTATACAGATTATCCAAAAAAATTTATCCGATTTCTAAGTGCTTATAACAAATGAACACAGAGCATTTGTGGCTTCGTGTGGCTTCAGCTTTGCGTTCATTATCCGCAATAGCTCATTAGTAAGAGCGATGTCAATGAAAGGCATGGTTCCTGGTTCGAATTTAGGTTCCAGAAGTTTTCCTTCCCTTTTCTATTTTGTAATTATGATACGTTCGAAGAGTTTCTTCCCTTTGAATAGAAATTGAAATAAATAAGAACCATTTTGATATAAAAATTTTTAACACCTTAATTTTTATACGAGAGCCTGCGCCCTACTTTTCAACATAATTTCCACTTATATTAAGGCACTTATCGTATCGTACAACCAGCCATCCTCATAGAAATCGGCCGCCTGATTTACTAACCACTCCAGCACGGAGATGCACAAACTAGTCATTTAGCCAGTATTTTAACTTTCCTCGAGAGGTACCGTGTCGAAGAGGATAAGTTTTTAAGCCAAATTGTCACTGGTTACGAAACATGGGTTACTCACGTTACATCGGAATCAAAACAACATTCCAAGGAATGGAGGCATTTAACATTAACCAAGAAAGTGAAGTTCAAACAAACAATTTCAAGCCCAAAACTCATGTACACTTTTGGGATGGGCAGGGAACTTTGCTTGTGGATTTTTCGCCTCGGTATAACACTAGATTGATTTCCCTTAAGCGTGTTTTCCTCGAAGAAAAAAGGTTCATAGACACCCCGCAAAACACAAAGTTTACGGGAGTTTCTCTGATGCTCCACTATCTCATGTGGCTGCTCCACATCCTGTCGCTGTGGAGGTTCACCTTTCCATTGAGATGAAACGCGGCCTTGTCACTAAACGCTAGGCATGAAAGAAAATTTTCGTCTTCTGTTTCCTTCTGAAGAGCGAATTCACAAAACACCAACCGATTTTCTTTATCACCTTCGTAAAGAGCTTCCAATGACTGAATCCTTTAAGGTTTCTGTAACAAACATTGCCACAAAACACGCCAAACGGTAATTGGTGGAATGGCTAACTCTCAGCTGGCATGAAGAATGGGGCTTTCTTATCAACAGTTTCACTAGAAACGCGAGGGCGACTTGTGAATTTCCCTTTACACTAACCACTTTCTAGAAACTGTTGGTGCCATCTTCGAATGCTCTAAGCTGTATGAGGTTCACTGCCATACTCTTGATGAAAATCGCGTTGACCAGTCGTTACAGAATCGCATTTGTTGAAGTGAAATACATAGGAAGCTTTTCACTGTTGTGTCACCATCACAACATCGATTGAATGGAGATAGTGACTTGTCAACCTGGCATTGGAGAGGCACTTAGCGGCACCAAATGAAATTTGAGAATCCCCTCTCTCTAATGGTACGTGGTTCATTTCTCCTCCATGAAAAGATGCGGATGAATCTTTTTGGAACACACTGTACATTCTGACACCACGTCTTTCAGTCTTATAAAGCATCCACAGGTTACCTGGATTGACAGCTTCAGCTTCTAGATCTTCCACCATCTTTTGCCCCAGCACAATACCGTATACTGGTATCTCCTCCTGAAGCAAAATTAAGACGATGCTTCAAAGTCCTTATAGAATCAACACTTTGCCATATTGCTCAGTACTAACGGAATGAAGAGGACACAATACTTAATAAAGAAGTGGTCATAATGTTTAGACTATACACTGAGTGAGCATATTATTATGACCACCCTGTCAGTATCTCGTTGGGCCACCTTTTGCTTTTAATATTGCAATGATTCTTCGTGGCACTGATTCCACGAGATGCTGGAAGATGGTGGGAGGAATCTGACACCATGCCTGATGGATAGCACTGTCTAGTTGTGCTAGATTGGACGGTGGTGGATCCAGCCGTCTGATGGTTCGTTCGACTTCGTCTCACAAATGCTCAATTGGAGTGAGATCTGGTCTGGGGATTGTGGGAGCCACCGAAGTAAGGTAAAGTTCCCCTCATGTTCCTGGAACCACTCCTGCACAATTCGAGCTCTGTGGCATGGCGCATTGTCTTGCTGGAAGTAGCCATCTTCATTGGGGTACGCCATCAACATGACAGGATGGACTTGATCGGCGACGATACGGAGGTATGCTGTGCCATCCAGACGTTGTTCAACACGTATTAATGGACCCAACGCATGCCAGGAAAACATTCCCCAGACTATAACACTGCCCGCACTGGCCTGAAGGGTTGTACTCATGCATGCGGGGTCCATGTTTTCGTGCTGTTTCCGCCAGATTCTCACGCGGCCGTCTGCATGATGTAACTGGAATCGTAACTCGTCAGACCACATGATTTGTTTCCACTGCTGAATAGTCCAGTCCTTGTGCTCCCGAGTGAATTGGAGTCGTTTCCGCTTGTTGGCTGCAGACAGCAAAGGTGTGCGGACAGGTCTTCGGCTTCCGTATCCCATGCGATGCAGTGTGCGGCGGACAGTGCATTCAGAGACCGTTTTGGAGGACCCCTGATTAAGGTCAGTAGTGATTTGATGCACAGTTGCCCTTCTGTTATCCTTTACCAGTCGTGACAGTCTCCGTTCTGTCCGATCATCAACCATCCGCGGGCGGCCACAACGCGAACGTTCAGACCCCGTCTTCCGGCTAACCGTCCAGTTTTTTAAATACTTTAACGACGGCTGCTCTCGAGCACCCCACGAATGCTGCTGTTTCGCTGATAGTCGCTCCATAGCTCCGAGCACCTACAACCATCCCGCGTTCGAAGGCTGTTAAATCGCATCGTTTACCCATAGTTGAAGAATGGAACACGTCTACTGTTGTCAACGACACTCAGCTTCCCTTTTTATATTGGTCCGGCCCGCTAGCAACATTGTGGCGATGCCCGTGCGCGCATTTGCATAAATATATCAGGTGGTCATAAAAATAAGCTCACTCAGTGTACAAGTTACATGATAATGTGTTCTCTACTTGGGATTTCACAAAGAAAACAAGACGGGATGTTACATGACACTTCCACCCATTTGTACTCCATATAGTGGTGCAGAACAACACAGTGCTCTCTAAAATTATTAGGATCAGTGAACCTCCAATCAAAAAACGATGCTTTCCTTCCGTTTGGTTTCATCCATTCACGTTCAAAGTTGCGACCACCTAGTTCAAATGAAATTAAGAATTACCCTTTAAATAAATAATGACACAATAAAAAGGCTTCGGTATATACACACCAATGTAAAAATTCCCTTCGCAAATATCCGTGCTGTTCATAAAATAAAGAATGCGCGATATGTGCCGAATATCCATTACGGGGGCCAATATTCCCTTTTTTTCGATACAAGCAAAACTAGCTTCATTGTATGACAGTTTCTCGTTGCTGATCACGTGGTAGGAATTTTTCGCACCTGTAATAAGCAATTCAATTTACAGATAATGAAATTTGATTTCCAGTTATATACATTCATGAAAAAATTGAGTAATTTCATATTGTAACTGTGCCCTATATAGAAGTTACACAAGGTGTTGATAAAAATATCATCGGTTTCATATGTAAGTAAACTTTATATTGTACAACTCATTACAGTACAGTCTCACTAACTTTCTTAACATTTCCACGTGTGCACTCTACTGTTAACACAGCATTCCAAAATTTTCAAGGATATTGGACTGATGGTAGCTCTGATTTAGGTGTTTAAATTGTTGAGCAATACTACCACTGTCTTGGTCTTTTGGCTGTGAACGATACGTTTGATACAATCAGAAGAAAATATCTACTGGCTAAAATCCGGATAATTTCACACCAATTACACTAATCAACATTTTACAACTTTTTTTTAATACTAAAAAAAAAACCATTTCTTTATAGCATTTTAATACGTTATTTTCAAAAATGCCATCAAACTTTTTCTAACGGGTACAGATTTCTTGTTTTTCAATAAAACATTTTAAAATTATTCAGAGTCTGGTGCCTGATCCTTGCGGGGCCAAAACATGGATACTTCAACATTGCTTACTTTAACATTGTAGCCTTTATGTGCTTACAAAAAAAATCCAAAAGCAGAAAAAATAATTATATAAAAAAAATTGTTCACTATAATAATGTTCTGTTTAGACTAAAAAAAAGTTGAAAATCCAATGATTGTAAATCACAACAAAACGGTTTCAAATCTCTTCAGGACCCTCTTCACGTGACCACCTATTATTAATTTTTTTATGTTCCATGAATTTTCTGCGATTCTTCAAGAATTTTTCGCGACCCCCACTTTAAGAAATACTGGTGTAGAGGAATAATTCTCTACAGGGGCCTAACTATAGGGTGGCTAGACCTGGCAAATGTCCAGGGGCCGACACCATTTGTGTATATACGAGGGAACCGAAGAAAAGGGGCCCCATAAAAGTTTCTAGCCAGTGGCTTCTCTAATGACTACAGCTTCTGTCTGATAAAGAAGATGACCGCCTGTTATCAATACAAAATCAAAAGTGTACCCAATATTCGTTAGCAACACCACTTGTCCACACTTACGAGGTCTGTTCAAAAAATACGTAGACTGTTTGAATTGCGCGGGCCCTGTTGGTCCCAATCAAAATCGCTTGGTGTCGCCATCTTCTGACAGATCCGCTGATTACAAGGCAGTTTTTTGATTGCAAATATCAGTATTGGTTGATTAGCTACGCGGTTGTTTGTGAAGTGTGTTTTTTTTCGTTTGGCGGATTTTTAGAATGAGTGACTTGAACGAGCAAAGAGTTGCTGTGAAATTTTGTGTTAAACTCGGAAAAACTGCCACTGGACGAGTGGAAAAGGACAGAAATGTGGACGAGAGGTGACTGGTTGTTTCATCACGACAACGCTCCAGCCCATTCAGCCCTCAGAACTCGAGAGTTTTTGGCCAAACACTCGATCACTGTTCTTCCTCACCCACCCTACTCACCTGACCTCGCTCCTTGTGACTTCTTCTTGTTTCCCAAACTCAAAAGACCTTTGAAAGGAAGGAGATTTGAGACGATTCCCGACACAAAGGCAAATGCGACGAAGGCGCTGAAGGACATCACAAAAGAAGCGTTCCAGGACTGTTTCCAAAAGTGGAAACACCGTTGGGATAAGTGTGTGCGTCGGGGAGGAGAGTACTTTGAAGGGGACCCAGATGTGTAACTTCTGAATAAAGTATATTTTGTTTTATGACGTCAGTCTACGTATTTTTTGAACAGACCTCTTATGTGAGTGATACTGATATCGTACATTGCAACACTAAAAAAATTCGGATTTCGTTAGAAGAACGTTAACCAATAACAGTGATAGCATTCGAACTTCTTCATCTGTCCATATGATCTTGCCTCACTGCTTTAAAAAAAAGCGTTTGAGCAGGTGAAAACCATGATAAGTTATTGATAACCTATACCATGTAAAATCCTAGGCAATAGTCATGACAATAGTTTATGCATTTCTTACAAAAGAAAGTTTATATGACTTGTAACAACAGCAAAGTTCGATTTGCGTGCAGAGTTCTTCGCAGAAATCTCTGTACCATTGTGTCACTGTTGAAGAATTACTTTGTTACTGACAGATTGAGCCCCTTTATCCACCATTCATCCTCATTCACAGTTGACTTGGAATCTTCGGAATGTCAGAGCTCTTATACATTTGGTTTCTTGCTAATTTTCTATTCTGGGAATCCTATTAATATTCCATTGCACAGATTCACTAATTTCAATAAAATCTTGTAAACATTTCAAGGAGAAGCTTTAGTTGTAAAGCAGAAATACATTTATACATTTATTAACAAGAAATTAAACCCCCTCCCCGAGTAGCGTACGGCAAGTAATAGACCTGCGGTCATCTATTTTTACCCCTTTATCTTTGCCACTCCCGCAACTCCGACCCTACTGGAAGTGGGATTCAGAGAGGACATGAGATCTATGTGCTATTTATTTACATAAAGGAGTGAAATTCAGTATCCAGATTCCTCTAGGCAAGATCTACATTACTACGAAGTTTAGGCCCAATTGTTCGAGTGGAGTCGAAGTTGCGGGGGGTGGCAGTCATTTGGTCTTTAGAGCTATGGCAATATAAGGCATGTGATATGTCATTCCATCGGAAGTGATGAGAAATTAAAGAAGATGCGAGCTTTTTTACACTTTCTACGTACTACATTCGAGAAAATCAATTAAAACTTGGGGAGAAGTAACAAGTGCAGATAAAGGGGTAAAAATAGACAACCGCAAAAACTGTTACTTGCCTTACCCTACTGGGGGGCGGGGGGGGAATTTCTTGTTAATAAATGTATAAATGTATTTCTGCTTCACTGCTAAAGCTCCTCCTTGGGAATGTTTACAAGTTTTTATTCTATTTGTTTGTGTATAATGATTATTCTATTTGTTGCTCTGACGATTTTTTTATTTATTTATTTACTCTTTAATTAAAGAGATGGAGATTAATAATAAGATGGATTGTTTCCTGTTAAATTTTGACGGGATCCATATAATATAATTTATGAGCACTTGAACAATCGTGCGTCGACAAAGCGATTTCAGGTGCGCGTACCGATGTCAATAATGCTTAAAAGATAAACAGAAAGTAACGATATATTCATTCTTGATAAATCGATTGTTATATGACATGCCATTATCTTGGTATTCTTTACAGTCATTGTTTTAGCACGTGAATTCGACTTGAAGGGATCCACGAAAAATTGTGAAAAGTTGATAAGGTCGATCTAACCTGAAAACAGAATTTGAAAAAGTTAATCCGTTTTCAAGTTATCGTGCAAACGGTGGACGGCCGGATAAACGTACAGACCAAGCGTGCATTCTTATAAATATAGCTTTTTGCTAAAGCTTCTAATAAAACGGGTATCTTTCATTTCTCTTGTCTGTTTCAATGTCCTAGTGTATCTGTGTTCAAGTGGACCTATCATAATGTCATCCTTAAGATGATGGGTGAAAAATATCCTACTAGATAGAGGTAATTTGATTGATAAGTTTATGAGCTAGAAAACAAACCACTAATAGTGAAGTCATAACTCAAAAAACTAAGAAATTCAATAGTATAGAAGATAACATACCATAACCAAACCTATCATTAGTATGTCTTGGATTACGGTACTTCTTCCAATGCAAAGAAATTATTTAAATATTAATTCGTATAATTTTTCATATTCAGTAGCATGGATTCTATGAGTCTAAAAATATTTTTTGTTATAAATCATTATTTTTGGAGAAATTGCGATTAATTCTCTGATCCAATGTGCAACAGACCTTAAGGTATCGTTTAGAACCTTTGGAATTCAAAAACCTTCCATCTAGAGTAGATTAGCTCAAATTAATATGCAAAAAAGCAATGTAGTTTGTTCCAAACCTTCTGTTCCTCTTTATAACTGATTCCTATGGTTTCCATGCATAGGATCTGGTTCACTATTTATGGAGGGGAGAGGTCCGAATATTAGTTGTCGGACAGAGTACGTTTTGATAAGAACCTACCTTGATTGTAACAAATGAAACAGTGCAATTCATCACAGTCGACATTCCACAAATGCCCCCGCGGATGGTTGGAGGTGATTTGGGTATGAAGCATAAGACATTGGAATCTAGATGAGCCTAGATATTCCGTCATTTGATCGTCTAGGTAAGCACTTCTGCCATCCGCCATGATCCAAGTGTTTTTCAAATTCTCCTCCAAACCTGTATAATCAAGAGATAAATTAAACATCAGAATGCAACAATCGATACAGACAATACATTTTATTGAAAAAACATGCCAATTTATTTCAACAGGAACGGAACAAGAACATATTCACTAAAGATTTTTATAGCTTACCACACTGGCGTTAATTCTACAACGTAATCTCAATCTGATAACAAGCTAATATCAATATTAACCAAAAATCTGGCGAAGAAACCATTTTCCACTTTTTAGAAATTAATATTGCACAATGAAGCAATTTTTAATCGGATAGGAGGAAGTTTAAGCCTTCTAGTTGAGATGATTGAGCGTACGGTTGACAATAATCTAATTAAGCGAAATAAAATTCTCGTCATGATTGTCACTGCAGATGTATACTGCCAGGAGTGGGAAGAAATCCACAGAAAATCGTGTGAAAAAAAGTTTTCGCATACGCAAGAATTGTCTAAATTACTTACTCAATTGCCCTCCAGAGTCCTCTACTGTTATTTTTTTCTGTTTAGCAGTAGAGTTTCTATTCTCAAGTATCATTAAAGAATGAGATAAAAACTAATTCCCGTTTAAAACTTCTGTTTTTCTAAATTTATGCTTCTTAAAACTTAATTCGAGTACATGAATCGGAAACGCTAATCATTTACTTAATAATGGCAGTACTACTCATCCCTAATAGCAGGAATTTATGAAGATGTACTCTCGCTAATAGGCTTGAGGTACGTGCAAGTATACACGCTTAAAGAGGTCCTTAAATGTGAGACTAACTGGATGGCAACCCGATTGGTTAGAGCAGCGAAAGTCGTGGTACCTTGTTCAAGTCCAGGTCGCGGAATTTTCTTCCCTTTTCAATACTGTAATTATGATATGTTGAAGCGATTTTCTCCAATTTTTTGACCTCTCTTTGAGTATGAATTTTTATCAGTTTATTTTACGGATTAAAGGTGAGGAGAATTCCCCATTTGCGAGTAAGGACCTACTCTATCATTTGGGCTGTGATGCAACTTCATGAATTCCTTGAGAACTCATCGTAACACCATTTTTCTTCACTGTCTGCGATAGTTCGATTGGTTAGAGCAGCTACAGCGAAAGTCATGGTCGCGGAATTTTTTCTTCCCTTTTCCTCGTTGTAATTAAGAAATAAATTTCTTTTGATGAAAATGTCAAGTAGTTCTCCACAGAGGACAACGCTTTCAAATACTACTATAAAAATTTAATTTAAATCGTACGGATACTAAGATACACCGTTGGAAATACTACTATAAACATTACTGCTACGTTTTGAGTTAGAATTCTAATATTTTTTAGCAGACGGTGCGTTTGGGGGTGACAACTGGAGCAACCATCCCAAGCCTCTCTCTTGAGGGGGGGCCCCGCACGGTAATCAACTAAACGGTGTTTATAGTACGCTGGCCCTATAGGCAGTACTTACAGGCCTTGCGTACTTCTTATGTCTATTGTCTGTTACGAAGCCTTTTAAACTTTCCCACATTATTGAATAAGGTGCCGGGCTTTTCAGCCGCTAAAGCTCGGTTTCTAAGTTTCTGAACATGCTTCAACTTGATAAGTAAATTAAAATATTTCATTACCAATATAAGTTAAGTAGCAACTTCTGCTGTACTGTTCTGCCAATTCGATTGCTAAACGGTTCTGTTCTTCATTGTCAATGGTCGCAATTCTACCACCTTTATTCCAACACTCCCGTTTGGCATCCACATATGCTCTCTTTTCTGTTTGGATTTCATATACTGTTTCTACAAACGAAATTTATTTTAGTGTTTTTAATCTTTTATATGCAAGATTCTAAACGGTATCAGAACACTGCTTTCAGGAAACGTCCTTCAGTACTCGGATTGAACACTTTTAAATCCAATTCGTGAAAACAGCTTTCCAATACCATTCTTGCATGTAAATTTTCTTTATATTCTATAAAGCAGATACAAAATTAAATATATACAATATTATTCTATATTATAATACCTAATTTAGATTTAATTTAATTTATAAATGTAATTAATTTATAATAACAGAAAGAAAACCTAAACCTCTTGTCCACAATAACAATTTATTCCGGATGAACATTTCGGTCACCTACTGACCATCATTCAACGAATACAAGGGATAAACAAGGGGATATGAGGTTAATACACTGAACGACCAATTTATTAGAGACACCCCGCTAATAGCGTGTTGCGCCTCCTTTAGCGGCGAGAATACATGCTGGCATGGATTCAACAAGGTGTTGAAACCGTTGCGGAGGAATAGCAGCCCAGGCTGACATCAGAGCGTCCCGTAATTGGTGCAAGTTGGGCGGTAGTGTGGGAAGGCGTCGGATGGTTCTCTCCACTTCATCCCATAAATGCTCGATCGGGTTTAGATCGGGCAACCGAGCTGGTCACTGAAGCAGGTGGAAGTCCTCGTCAGTCCAAGACCATTCGAGCACGGTGACAGGGAGCATCGTCCTGTTGAAACTGTCCGTCACCACCAGGGAACACAGTCGTCATGAACGGGTGCACCTGCTCGACAACAATGTTCAGGTACTGTGTCGCATTCAGGGATGTGTCTACGGATATCAGAGGACCCAGTCTGTCCCAAGAGAAGACACCCCAGACCAGGACTCCTCCATCCGCATGTACGGTTGTCTGCTGACAGGATGGGCCCAGGTGAAGTAGTAACCGCGATTCGTCGGACCAGGCGACCTTCTTCCACTCATCCAGTGTCCAGTGGTGATGCCTGTGTGCTCAACCTGTGTGTTTTCCTATTTTGCGGTGACAGCGACGGTACCCGTACTGGCCGCCTGTTGTTAAACCCAGCTCGGTGCAAGGTGCGCTGCACCGTGTGCTCCGAAATGGGTTGGGATGCTCCCTCATTGAACTGCGCTGCAATTTGTTGGGCTTTTCCCGTTCTGTTGCTGTGGATGGTTCGTGCCAGCGCCGTTGGCCTCGTTCATCCACGGTCCTGTTTCGTCCGGAGTTGAGTTTGTTGGAGGTTGTTTTTTGGCATAACTGCCATTCACGGAATACCCTTGACACTGTTGCACGGGAAAACCCGAGGAGGTTCGCGGTTTGCGAAATGCTCAACTGTGCCCGTCGAGCTCCAACAATCAAGCCTCGTTCAAAGTCGGTCAAATCCTTGGATTTACCCATATTCAGTCCACTTCTGCTATTGACTGCAACTTGTGATCCAATGCATCCCTTTTATACACCGCTTCGGCCTGTTCCATTGTTTGAGTGTCACTGGGAGGCCGATCCATTTTTCGTAAGAGGTGTCTCTAATAAACTGGTCGTTCAGTGTATAAAATTGTGTAGCCAATCAGGGATCATTTAATGAGCAGGGTGAGAAATAGCTAATCCCAACAAGCAAGATGGATTTGAATCAAAATTATTTAACAAAAATGTTTAAAATAAAATAAGAAAAATGAATAAACAAAGAATAATACGAGTTCCCCGAGTGGGTCTTGGATCATAAACAATAAAAAGCAAAATGAAAAAAAAAATACACAATAACAAACGATGTGTTAGCGTTAACATAAATATTAAAAAACAAGAATGCATTAACTAATAAATAAATAAATAAATAAATAAATAAATAACAAATTTTAATTGGAACTCCAACAGAAGGTGAAATCAAATTTACAATACAATTCTTAACAAGAATCAAAACAACAGGAACAAATAAACACAAATAAGTAAATTAATTTACTTACTTACTTACTTTTCAAACCCGCTTATCCGTTAGGGTCGCGGGGGCAGCAGCCCTATGGAGGATCTCCAGCGATCGCGATCTTCCGCCATCAGGCGCATGTCCTCCCTGGTAATATCCAAGCGACTCGAACCCAGATTCTCCATGTAGTCTAGCCACCTGGTTCTAGGCCGACCCCTTGGTCTCTTACCCACCGGCTTGGAAAATAACAACTGCCTAGGAAGACTAGTTTCCGGCATCCGTATCACGTGGCCATACCAGCGCAACTGAGATCTCTCAATGCGGAGAAGTAGCGGCTCAACACCTAAAGATTCCCTTATTGTGCTGCTGTACACTCTATCTAGTAGGGTAACACCTGCCACACCTCTCAGGAATCTCATTTCGGCCGCTAATTTAAATAATTTCGAGTCCCCGAGGGGGCCTTAGTCCAAATACTGTAAACAATTAGGATCTTTATTGTTTTTCTTTCTAATTTCTAAAGTCTCATAGGCGTCGAGAAGGTGCTTATTATTAACTTGTCTAAGTACCGTAAATCTTCTACTATAATGCGAATTTTTTTGGCCTAAAAAAGCATCTAAATTTTCTGGGTCGTATTATACAAGAGGATAAAAATCAGCCCTCCGACGACTGCGGCTGGAGGAGATTTTGTCCTAATAACATTACCGTATATTATACATTAATTACATTGCATATTCAGTGTCCAGTTCATTAAACAATAAATTAATTCACTTTTTATTCGAATTTCTCGTCGCCAACATCTAACAACATCGAAAATAACTTCTCCCAAACATCGATACTTCTAAATAGGCCTACTTCCAAACTGCCTCGAACCAAAGCCTACAAGAAAGCTTATGTAGTGAAAATATTAAACTGATTAAAGATTACTTGTCTTTTTATTAAGAAAATTGATGTACTGTTGTGTTTTTTTGTCGATGTGCAAGTGAGAAAGCTTTCTATCTCAATGTAGGGCTATAAACTTCCAAACTGCCTCGATGAAGTTGAGGCAGTTGCTTTTGTCGAAGTTGATTTTGAAGGTTTTTGAATATTAAAAAAATCCAGACTATTTAAAAATAAAGATTTTTTTTCTGTATAAGTTTGCACATTTTATTTCTCGCGAGGAGTCAAAAATGGGGGTCGCATTATACAAGAGGATAGGATTTTTGCCGATTTTTTGGGCCGAAAAAGTAGAGTCGCATTATAGTAGAAGATTTACGGTAGTTTAACTTCTTTTTTGCAAATATTGTGTCCAGTTCTATTAAATATTTGGCCACCGCTGATTTCTACGGTCGGTCATATCTGGCATTGGCCAAATGTTCTTTCAGCCGGGTTTCAGCATTTCGAATTGATTGCCCTATTTAGGACATTTCACAGCTGTCGCAGGAAATTTCATAAACACGTGATCGTAATGTAGGATGGGTCTTATCCTTCGGGTTTCCCAATAAACTCTTCAAGGAATTAGGTTCTTCAGGCTAATTGGATGTCAAAATTTTTAAAAATTCGGGATGTGATTGGCTACACCTTTGATGTGATTGGTTTATTTTTTTATTTCAGTGAGAGGGATGTTCAGGCTCCTATCAATCAAATAGGTGAAGGCAGATGTGACTGGAATCATGATGGATAAAAACATCCGTGCTTGTGGGTTTTCGAAAGATGTCAAATTCCAGTTTCTGGCCGGCACTGTGAATATTGCAAAAAAGATTTAGGGTTTCTTCTGTTGTTATTTTGTACATCCAGTTTATTTGGTAATTTATTTTTATAATTATTTTATAATTAATTTATAAACCTAAATTACGCAAAGCTTATGGGCATGGCCCCAAAGGAAAATCTGAAGGTGCAGAAGAATTGGACTTCATCAGAAATTTATTATTTGATTCCCTGAGTTTGGCAGGCCTGATTTACTGCTGATTTTTCCTGATTTAACTCTAATTACGCTCAGCTGTTTACTGTACTGTAATAAAATACTTACTAAAATAATTATTCCATGCTGTTCATATTAATTTGCACACTTAATTAATTATCTTAAGTAAAATGTGCTTCAGTTGTAGATGTTGTTCTCCTACTGATGGACATTCCCGCATTTTTGCATAATAATGAAAGCGCATAAAACATATTTCTATATACACTCACTCACCAAAAGTCATGGCACACCCCTAAAATCAGCTTCCCTGTCCGTAATGAAACAGATCCCGCTGCTTCCATTCTCGGAATGCAAGTGCACACACCTTGATATCACACAATCATTGTAAGCAAAACTAGCTGCAGAAATGGCAGCACGCCGAGAGCTATCCGCATTTGAACGGGGGATGATTGTTGGTGCTAGACGGATGGGATGCCTCAATGTCAGATGTAGCCAACACCCTGCAATTTTCCCGCACAACCGTTGCAAAGGTCTATCGAGAGTACACCCAACGAGGGATTACAACCCATGTCGAACAGCGGACGGGCCACCCACGCCTCATTGATGCCAGAGGTGTTCGCCGGGTCACCCGGCTTGGCAACTGCTGACCGAAGGGCGACAGCGGGCCAAATCACAATGTCTACCTTATGGCCACGTTAAACGGTGAAGGTAGTGGTAAAAATGATGCCCTGCTTCATAATAAACATTTTGCTTTTGAATTATAATTTATTTTTGGTAGCACTTGATGCAAATATATAGTTTGTAATTTACGTAATTACAAAGTATTATTTACTGTTACAAAGTAATAAATAAATGAAAACGTAACAATTAATCAGATGGTCCTAAACATTTGGCCGCCTGTCAGGGCAATATTCCGATCGCGAGAGAGGAAAGCCCGATAGAATGACGTCAGCGTCAGCAACGTCATCCTCATCATTTCGAGCTCTGAAGAAGAATCGAACACGAAAGATTGAGCGAGTGTCGTCAGAGTCAGCGTCATTCGCATCAGCAGAGAAAAGAGCGAATGGAGAGAGAGAAAGAGCGATGACGAAAAAGACGTCGGTGGAAAAGTTTTCAAATGGAGGAAAAGAGCGGTTAGAGAGGAGAGAGAGGAGGTTTTCGACCGGAGTAGGAAAGACAGTAAATGGAGAGAATGGAAATTGGGTGAGAGAAGAAAAAGTACGCATATACTGGTTTATTAAAGACTGTTGCCGGAGGATTTTCGAAACGAAAACGAGCAGCGGTTACGAATGGCAAATTGTAGAGTCGCCATTACCGGGATACGTGAGTGTGAATTAAAGTTTATTTTTATTTCCCCTCATTACTTGTGTACATGTAGTTTTTATCTTCCACTGCTTCGGCACATGACACCGCCACTGTATATAGTTTTGTAAGACATCAAAAAATGGTTTGAGATTTCAAGTTACGTACTGAATATTTTTAGCTTAAATGAATTTTCAGCTCTTATTTACTCTTATTTATTCTCCAGATTACTCCATCTTGACATACATTTTTACGATAGAAAAGACCGAATAGTTCCTTGCCATTCACACAAAATCCTCAGAATGGCCAAACCGCGAGTACAGGTACTAAATTTTACATTTGTATTAAGTATAAATCGCCGAGAAAAACAGCGCATAAGAGATGAATGTTCAGATATTGAAATAAGGTTTTATTTTCATGAAATTAAAACGTTTTTCTTTAACTCACCACATAGATTTTCTTCAAGCAGTTCCCATCTGGCACTAATCCCACAATGAACAATGTACTTGATTCCCGATTTGGAATTATTCAAGTCACAGTAGAGATTATGCGTCGTTCCAATGGATGACACAAAAGACGACAAAGCTTTCTCGTGATCATATGACATAATGAAGTTTGGAATACCTGTACATTCTAGAAGAAAAACACCACTCTTCTTTATTCTGCCCCCATTATAAAACACAGTTTATATTAAAACTGTGTTTAATATCTGTGTATTAAATTTATATTTTTAAAATAATCTTTAGACATCAATTATAAAGTTAAAAAAATAGCTCTTGCGTTCGTTACATGTTGCAACAAGAACAGTGAGAGTCAGAATGATGATAATAAATAATGTGGAGTTTCGAAGAAACTGCTTAAATTCTGCAGCCCTCCTACTTAAAACTAGGTTCTTGCCATCTAAGTTATAACTTCTAACTAGTAATTATCATTTCACTTTATCTTCCGTTTTACTGACGTTTAATTTCAGTTCTCTACAGGTGCTGCAGTTTAGCAACATCTCTGTTTATTCCATCTTCTCATGGCTCCCTCTGTGTTCTTACTGCAGCAAACATGGGATGGACAGAATAATATGAACACCTGCGCAGGCTAAGAAAAACGACACATTAAGATTATCTGTTGCTGTTTATGTCTTTGTATTTTCAAGCTGCAGGCACGCAGTGCAACTAATAGGCTACGGCTTATAGGCGAAAGTGTAATCTATCAGTCAAATTTCCAAAGAAGAATGCATTGAGGTCCGTTTAACAGGAACATCTGTAACCATAAACAGATGATACACTGAGTTCTGCAAAGTGTTGCTGGGTAAGCGTTGGCAAATTCTTATTGATGGGAGTAAAGAGCGATCTACCCAAAAGGAAGATTGCAATTTGATTAATTTTTTATTTCTCATAGCGATGGTGTATAAGCACAAATGTTACAGAAGATCTGTCCAAGTTTATGCAACATTACAATTGCTCATTGTTCGATTCCCTGATTCGGTAGTCCATTTCCTCTCATACTCGTATCAGCATGTCGGTTGATTGAATGGCTGTATTAATCCGATGTTACAATCCAGGAAGATCCGTGGCACGTAAACATGGTCTTTGACAAATCCCCAAAGGATGAAATCACATGGGGTGATGTCCGAAAAACGAGAAACAACAATTGAGGAGAGCAAGTTCGGCGGGTATATTTAAAATCTGTCACATCTTGAATTTGTCCTCATACCCCACCGCTATGGGAAAAATTAAATTGCTCAAATCTACGATATTCTTTTTGAGTACACCATGGATATATGGATACATACATGAGATAGGCTACAGCGAACGAACTCAGTGCGAAAATGGGTTGTGATAAAAGAGTATGCTATGTACAGATTATACTGTCCTCCTTTTCAGAAAGTGAAGTTGGACTATGTGTTTGGGGTAATGACAATGAAGGGCAAAAGATGAAAATAAATGCTGAGAAAGCAAAGGTGTCCGTGTTTGAGAGGAATGTGGATCAAACATATTGCAAAATGGAATTGAATGAAACTTTTCTGGAGCAAGTGAAAAAAAAGCGTGACAAGATCAAATAGAGGATTACCTCAAGTTGTAGGGTTTTGAAGGTTTCAATTAACGGCGAGCTTATATGAATAAAAGAATGAAAATAGATGAAGGAAGAGTTGTTTATAGAGAAAGGGATATGTTTGATGTTGGTTGATTGAGGTAGTCTAAATCCAAGTCTAAATTTCTTTTTAAGTGCTACCTACCCTTTCAGTAGAATTATTGTGTGATAATGTTGTTGTTGCTGCATATGCGAGGAAGAATGGTACGAAAACGAGAACTGAATGACAGAGACCGTTGAACGCTGGCAAGATTGCGTTTAAACAATATAAGCACACCGAGCAAAAAATTGATTACTTTGAAATTTTACGACGCTTCTATGTAAAGTAGTATGAATACAATTTATTGCGAGGATCATAGCATGTTCAAGAAGTAGCTACCTTTGCCGAAGTATTAAAGCCCACAGTCATCCGTGACTTCAAGAAATGGTCCACAGGCACGTCGGATGGCAACAACCGTCGAAACTGTGGTGGTTTCACTACTTTTAATTATGTTAATTGAACGTGGAATTAAATAAGTACGATTGTGCACTAATTGGGCGCTCGTTGTATGTGCTGAAGGGGCGAACTCGTCGTCGTCCTTGTTGCTTCGAAAGAGGTCTTTATGTCGATCCTTTCTAAGCTGGGGAGATTCCTCCACCGCGTCGAGCGATCCTTCGTCGACTGCTAGATTGCTCGCTGTCATCGGGACGTCGGGACGTTCGGTGTCACCGTCGAATCTTCCTCGTGCCGGCAGCGGGACAGCAATCTCCGGTTCGGTGCTGAGGGATTCACTCGTTGCAGGGTTTTCGTTGACCGTCACCAAATCCTGTCGGGAACGGTCGGCTGTGCCTTCCTCTCGAGATAGAGCAGGTATAACGGGCCTTCTCTCCACGCTTATCAAGTTCTGTGTCAGGTCGTCGCTTGTTGCCTCGTTCACGGGGCGTTCCTCCCTCACAGAGTCACTAAGGGCGGTATTGTAAAAAGTTCGATTAGAAAAATGATAACGAGCAGCACTTGCCTGTGAAGTCCGCCGAGGATGTCGGTAAGAGTTCGGTCGAACCGTGCTATTTGTTCCTGGGCTCGCAAAACCTCTATCGACTCTCAGGCTTGCTAAGCCGACATCGTTGGTTCGAACTCCGCTTCGCCGATGAAAGAGATTTCGCTGCTTTGTCTGGCAGGGGCTCCGAGAGAAAAACTTCTGAGAAAGGGTTTCTTTCCTTTTTTCCCCACTCCATCAGGTCCAAATGCTTTCTGTTTCTCCCTTCTCCGTCTTGGCTTTTTATTCCTCTTTTTAATTAGCTTTTCTTGCATATCATGTTTCTTAGCCAATAAACGAGCCGATTCATCTTTCCTGCCTTCTTCGCCCGATCTATTGTTCTTTACCGGTGGCGGGTATCTGTCTTTTACCTGCTTCTTCCGTCTACTTCCTTCTCTCCCTTTATTCCTCTTCCAGGTAAGATCGCCGATTTTTTTCTTCTCGTCTTTCGTCGACGCTCGGCGCTCTGACAGGTTGGAAGTCCGTGCTGACTGAACGGAATCAAAGACGAATATCGCGTTCACGACCAATCGCTTTCAAACCAGGCAAGAACTGCTGCAGGAACTTAATAATGGTCCACATAGACAAGTTTGTGAAAGAACCTTAAGGAGGCAACTCCATAAAATGGACACCTGGAGCCGGTCACCTTGCAAGCGTCAGATGCTCATTCCAACTCACAAGAAAGCTCGTGTACAATGGTGAAAGCGATATCAGAACTGGACGGGAGACACGTCATTTGGTCGGATGCATCAAAGTTTTGTCTTTATTCGAATGACGTTCGACGTAATGTGCGTAGAAGAAACAATCAAGTCTTTCACCCTCATTGTGTCCAAGGTATGGTGTAGGCGGATGGTGGCTCTCTAATGCTGTGGGCAAGTTTTCGGTACAATGAACAGGAACCTCTCGTTGAAATTAGCACCAGGCTTAGCCGGTATCACTATCGCGACATTCTTAATGCACAACTGCTGCTTTTTGTGGATCACGTCAAGGATGTCTATGACCTGGACGATGACTACTATCAAGACGATAAACGCAGGGTTCACAGGGGCTAGATCCGTGCAAGAGTTGTTCGACGAGCATGATCAGACCGTGCACCACCTTGATTGGCCAAATCCTCAGATATGAACCCAGTAGAGAATTTGTGGGACCACGTGGAACAACGTGTTAAGCGGTAGAATTGCCATCCGACTAACATCGCTGGCCTGCAAAATAAATTGTATGCAGCATGGTTGGAGATAGATAAGGACTATCTGAAAACACTCGTACAATCGATGCCCAAGCTCATTAAAACTGCAATTAAAGCGAAATGATGATCGACACACTATAACCAGGCGACTAATTTTTTGTCCGGTTGCTTAGAACAACTGCAGTAAAAGTGACGGTAGAGCTGAAATCTTCAGCTTGGAGACCCTGCTTCCACAAAAAAACAAACCCGCTGGAGTGAACAAAGCTAACATTCCCATGGAAGAGCTACAACTGCGAAACTTTAATGACAAACGCTGACATTATAACGAGAAAAGGATGGTGTCAAAATCCTAAAACATGGATGGTTGATGATTGGATACGATTAATATGGTGAGCCATTTACGCTTACTATGTACGAAAAATCCCAAGCAAGCTTACACTGTTGACTTCTGTTAAAATATAACGATTTGGGCGGCCATATCTTCTATTTGGCTGGCCTCATCATACGAGGGCGAGTCAAAAATTATCACACTTTCGCCATAAAACACCTTCAAGCTTGTCATACTGCCTTCTACGCATGCGTGCTTAGAGTTGGGGATGACTGCAGTCACGCGTGCGAAATTTGGTCGCATCATTTTCCTTCCGGATATTACAGCACCGCTCCGCTAGCACTTTGCACCAAGGAGGAACAACGAGCAGGGATCCAATTTCCCTGGTGGGAGGGTGTGAAAGGGGCTGAAATGCTGGAAGACAAGCTGAAGCCCAGCAATTCGCAACAAACGCCCAGGTCTATTGTCGAAGAAAGTGGGCATGACAACGCCCACCCGCACAAGGCTCGCCACACCGTTTAAACCAGTTTAATTTTGAGAACTAGAACACCTTCCCTACAGCCCAAATCTTGCTCTCTCAGACTTAGACGTCTGGAAGGGGTCCAAAAGTGGCTTCGCGACCAAACGAAAACCTTCTTCTTGGAAGGAATACGCAAGCTTGTGGACCGCTGGACCAAGTGCATTGATAAGGGAAGTGACTATTAGAAATAGGATGCACATGTTGGACCCCTGCCTTTGTGTAAATAAATTGTAGAAGGAAAAGTGTAGATAATTTTTGACTTGCCCTCGTATTAACCTCAACAGTTGCTTTGATTGACATTCTGATCACCTGGAATGTCTTTATGTCAACAAAATTTCCAATAATTATGCGCTCATACATATCAGATAAGTCCAGTCTTGGTTTGAAGAGCACCAAGATGAATATCATGACAACAAATTTAGAGTTTTAGAGAGAGAAGAGTGAAAACCAGATTGGGTAGAGTTCCAATTGAAGAATGGTACAACAGAAACTATTCAAAAGTTACAAAAAGGATAGGAGCTATATGAAAGGCAAAGGTATAATCCGATATCTCTGTAATTACAGTATAATCTGTTTCCTAGGTTTTCACATTTTGTCCAAACCATGTGCCTATGTGCACAGCTCATTCTGTCATGCACAAGTCAAGTCTTAAGTCAGTAGTTTTTTTTTTCACCGTGACTATATCTATATTTTTTAAAGAAAAATATGGCTATAGAATACATTACTGCATTCGCTTGGCAATTTAAAATATTCCATCCACTTTCCTGTCCTATTGCACTGCACAAGTCTAGAGATGGCCGAAAACGTGTCGTTCGTACAGTGATATTTAATGATGGCGCCATAAATTCTGTATTCGTATGGCCAGACCCTCATTTCGCCTCTTACTGGTTCAGGCGGATCCTCTGGACACTCTGGAAGAAAAAGTTTAGAATATAATCATCTAAGTAATATATACAAATTCAAATTAATTTTCTTAAATATTTCATTTGAAAACTTTCACGTAGATCTTGTTAATGAATTTATAAAGTATTCATATTTTAAAAGTAAGCTTACCATAATAGTCGACTGAAGAGCGTTCGCACATTGCTATAATAGTCGTAAATTTAATGGTATGCATATTCAATAGCAAGGAACAAAAAAACTCCTTATGAACATAGATCGAACAACGCACCATTTCCGAGAAAGAATGACTTTATTTGCAAATGGAGCAACAACCCGTGTAGGTGTTCCGTACCTCTGGATATGGTATGGGTAAAGACCATTTTCGTGCAAAATTCTCCAAGCAGTGTTCCCTCTGCGATGGCGATCAGTCTTGTGCTGGTGGTTGGATCCTCTCCCACACGCTGCAGTACGGCCAACGGTTCGCGGACGTCCTTCGCGGGGAGTGATGTTAAATGTACCAATGTGAACGCTGGTGAAGACGGATGAACATGCGACGATCAGTGTGTCGTCGGTTTGGGTACGTGTCTCTGTAAAGATGCACCGCATCTTCTGCATTCCCATTTGCCTGACCGTACGTGAAATGCATATCCGTCAACTCGGCATTGCTGTAATCTGTTGCAGATGTGGTTTCACTCAATTACAGCCCAGGCAACGAATCAGCCAGGTCTACTTCCTTCCAGTTACATGAACAGGGCATTTTTTTTACATGGCAAGTGGAAGAGATTTAGTTTCTTTACGTATTATCATCATCATTTCTCGGAAACGGTGCGTTGTTTGACCTTTGTTCATAGGGAGTTTTTTTGTTCCTTGCTATTGAATATGCATACCATTAAATTTACGACCATGACTTACAGGACACCCGGTATTTCGTATTGTGTGGTATTCATTGCATTGCATTGCATTGCATTGCATTGCACTGCATTCATTGTATAAAATACACACATTGGTCAATAAATTAAAAACATAACGTTTCTTTTGTGAATTTGTTTTAATTCATTTTTTTCCAAAATAGATTGAAGTCATGTGATTTAACGGTATACTTATAACCTACTTAAGGAGTTGGATGAGTTTCACTAACTTCGAAAAGGGACTCATTGTCTAGCTGGAGCCATGATTGAAACAACGAAAGAGTATTCAACCGTTGGAAAAATGATCCACAATCTTTGTCTAAAAGGGGTTAACTGTGGCTTAAAGACAAATCAATCATGAGCGAATTGTCTTTTTAAAACGACTTGTGCGACTATCAGGTCCTGGTAGTGGTTTCATGGCATGAGGCTTCTTAACGAATTCCCTGAACACTGTTGCCGAACAAATCCATCCTGCAATGCTATATTTTATTAATTAATGAAAAAGTTCACCAACATAACCGGAAACATTTTTGAAAATCATAATAGTCCAATGATAGAGGATTGAAATTGTAGACGATGCTTCCGAGAGAGCGTCTACAGTTTCAATCCTCTACCATTGGACTATTATGATTTTCAAAAAGAAATTTCCCGTTGTGTTGATGAACTTTTGTCATTAATTAATAAAATTATTGCACAATAATAATTTATTCTGCTTTGTTTTTCATCCTGCATGTGGCGTATTTTTCATAGACGACAATGCCACTGTTCATCGCAAACGGTTGGTTCAGCCAACGCCATCTAAAAAAACAAAGCCTGCTTACTGCGTCATCAAACGAGGACTGACAATCCAATCTTCATTGTTTACAACAAACGAAAAAACACTAGTTGTAACAACGCCACCTAAAAAACAAGGATCCTCTGGCATATGCGAAATGTGCGACTCTCCAGTAGAACGACACATTTCGCATGTCTTAACAAAAACCATGAAATCAGTTGTCTTAAACCTTACTTGGCTTCAAACATTACATGGCATAATCATCTCTGGATCCCATTGATTGTAGGATCATAATAAAAATTTATGACGGAAACAGTTTGTTACCACATCCTTCTTGTTTGTAAGCCTCCCACCGGCTTCTTTCACTGCACTGGTATTTAATGAGGACTGGAGCGTCTGGCTCGTCGTAGCACTTGTACACGACTGTAGAGCCAATTGTCCGGTTATAGAGCCGAGGTTCCCGAGTGATGTTGCCGATTGGTGGTGGCAATTCATCCAGACAGTCTGCGTGATCGTACAACAAAAAATATATTACCAAACCAATGAGCAACAACCGAAATTCTTTAAGAAAGGGCCTTTCTAATCTCTTACCACAAGATTCACTGTAAATCATTTCCCATTCTTTAGAAGCCTTGCACACGAGCACGCGGGTAAACGTCGCCTCGGGATCAGAGGTGCATGCGTAGAAGGCCAAGGAACCTTGCGACAATTCTTGAGTCCATGACAAGATCTCGTCACCGAGAGGATGAGGAGGCTCAGAAGAACAATCTAAATTTTTATGAGGGGGTGGGATCAATGAAACAAATTTTTGATAATCCAAAATTAAAAACTTGCAAGAAATTGGACAGCGTTTTACATTTCTGAAGGGCAAGCTTTTGCAGAAGAATGCCGAAATCCACGCCAAAAGCAAAGATGATGAGTAAAATGCAAAATAATACGATGATCACAGCAACCCTGGGTTTAAAACATTAAGGACATGTAAATTGGTAAACAGTGTGAAATTTTATAATAAAATCAAAATAATTATATAAAATTTATTTTTTACAAATTTTACTTTTCTAAGGTGGGAGTTCGCACGGATGATGAAATCTCTGAACTACAAAAGGGGAAGTTATAAACTGAAGGAGATTGGAAACGTCTTATACTGTATTAATGTGCAGAATTAATATTAATCGAGTATATTGATAAAATATGGCAAATAGTATTAGAAGACATTATACATTACCGTTTCTGTAAATCGCAACACCGTGAAGACACAAATGATTAGAACTGTTAAATGATTGTGCATACTTGACCCCAACACTACTCTCTGAACAGTCGTGCGTGGGGTATAAATAAAGGGCTATTGAGGAGCCACAGTGAGGTGTAAACGTTTCTCTAGGAATCATATACCTCGCCAACGGTCAAAAGGCGTATTATTAAAAAAAACGACAGTGTTCGAATGAGAACTAATGATCGGTCTGAAGGTGTCCTGTCGTACCGCAATATTCCTGCTTGTATCGAATATAACACTTGACAGTAATGCGAGTGTAGAAGCAGTGGGCTGAAGGGAACCGGACACATCGAAAATCCTATAGTGGACCACGAAATATGAGACCAGGGACACATGAGACACGATGATTGGCTAAACTAACTAAACTGGACTCGTGATAATAGAACCAGTGGCGTGCGAATTGCAACACGTTTTCGGACGAGTCCCGTTTCAACATGGATTACAGTGATGGTATCATACAAATTGGACAATATCATGGCGAGCGCATTTGTCCAACGCCATACTTGATCGAAAGGCAAGTGCATTAGTGTGTGACGCCTTTAGTTATCATTTGCGATCTCAGCTGCTCATACAAATTACGGTATAGTCAACTTCCACTACTACATAAGAGAGGTTGTAGAGGCAGAAGTCATACCCTTTCTTAAGCGCATTCCCGGCTTTACATTCCAACAAAGCAATAATATTCATTCAATATTCAATAATAACAGGTTAGGGATGTTCATTCAAGCCTTCGCCAAATTTGTCGAACCTATATGCCATGTCTGGGTTATGGTCACTGGCAACTAGCCCGTCAAGGTTCCTATCAGCCAATCCCAAAGAATTGTGGGCTCCCACACAAGCAGCCCGGGAGGCAATTCTACAGGACAACACCCAAAGTCTTTGATTCGATACTACTAAGAATAGTAGCTCTTCTCGTGTAGCTTTTAGTGTAACTCGAGGAGACTTCACAAGATAGATACTGCTGTATTGGCTTGGAAATATAATTACTTATGTATGTCATTATTAGTAGTACGTGGTAGGTAAGGTTGCAATTTTCACAAATAGTAGCGTATGAAATGGTCATCTGAGCACAGAAAGGAGCGTTTTGAACACAGCTAACAAAAATAAGATGGATGTATATCTAATTCTACTCAAAATCATGCAAAAATATCCAATTTTCTATTATAAAACAGAATTGAATATAAATTCCTCTCTTCTGTGTACGAACTTACTCACTCATCCTTCTAAGAAATCAACTTTTTTTTCCTACTAATTGTTTGTCTTTTTTTTTAATTAGAACCATTCGATAAACTATAGATATGAATAGAATTTGCAATAAAAATTAACTTGGAAATAATATTATCCTTATCTCTAGACACTGTATTAAGCTTTATCACTTCACATTGTTTGAAAAAAACTCACTGGTTTACATTGTTTAATAAGTTCTATCAACACCACCTAAAGATAAGGCCTGAGCCACAGATTAACGATAGGCTACACAGATGCGACAATCAATGTTAAAGTAATGGAAACTTTATAGCTCATTGTTTTGACGACATCGATTGAAGCCATGCCCCAGGTTACCGTCGGGTGCGCTGTTTGGAAACAATCGCTCTTACGTGTGTTTTGATATTTAATAAAAAAATTTTATATGTAAATTCCAAAAGTGTATATTATATATTATTGTGTGCTGGAATGTGTATTACTCATTGGGTGTATTCGGATAACAGCCACTGGTGAATTTCTCGAGAATCAGATAAACGAGAGAATTCGAGAATTCACGTAAATTACGTCTCGAACGCCTCAGTGAATTCTCGGTGATTCGGTAAGTAATCCAGTAAGGAGAATGTGAGCTCGCTGAACGTTTTCGTTTGGAATATTATTTTCTCAAAGTCATATGAATTGTCAGTTAAATGAGCAAATGTGGGACACTCACAGTGAGGAAGAGAAGAAGAAAATATTCTGCTGTGTTTTGAAGTGCAGAGCTTCAAATTGATGATGAGAAATAAAATAAATGAAATAAAAAAGGTGAAATACTGAAACACTATCGTGCGAAACTAAAATGGAAAAAAAATAATTTAGCAAAATGAAGATAAATTATGAGCGTATCTTGTTCATAAAACAGCCTACATTAATTTATTTTATTTAAATAAAGTAGATATTTTAATAATTTACTTTGTGAGACGTATTTTTGAACGTTTTGTAATATATTGCTGTCATTTGCAAATTTTATTGTACTCGATCTGGTTTTAGTTTTACTTTAAATTTGATTGGTCATCCCTATCTTAGGTCATTTTCAATTTTTTCCACTAACTTTTGAAAGAAAAACGATGAAAAAAGTGCAATCCTGAACGCCGTGAATTCACTGGTGGTTGTTTCGAACGACAAAGAGGAAATAATGGAAAAACTGCCTGTTGTCCGAACGCAGCAATACGTTAATTTAGAAAAGTCATCGATTGTAGCGAACCTGGCGATAGCCTGGGACACAATCACGTGATCACTTTCCATTTTTCTCCGAGGCCAACGAGAGACAGGCCAGGGTACTCAAAAGTCACCTGATCATCGGAGTCCGGGCAACAATCTATCCTTCATTGTTTCGAACAAACGAAAAAATACTGATTGTTAAAATCCAAGATGGAGACAATGAAGGATGAATTGTTGCCCGGACCCCCGATGGTCATGTGACTTTTGAGTGCCCTGGCCCAACGCCACCTAGAGAACTTTTATTTGCTTTTCCGCATGAAAGTGAATGTGAGTATGGTAATTTATGTTAATTTTTTGATTTGCATGCTTTACATGGTGGAAATATCAACATTCAAGTTTTCCTTGTGCAGTGTGACTGTTTGTAAGATACAAACAGTTCACCACGTGATTGTGGGTGATTGGTTGGTCCGATTTGGGTGATTTTTTTATGCTGAACAAGTTTGCAATTGGGTTTTTTTCTCTATCCCTTACGGTTTTTGAGATAAATTTTGAATGTGTCCTAATTTGCATATTTAGGATGATGAAAAGTGCACCATGGGATAGGCCACCCACAACTTCCTATTCATTGGATTCATCAAAATTGACATATCTGCTTCGGTTCAAAAAATAAAAGGGGGGGGGGACAGACTTATGGACCACCCTGTATATACTAGTTGCAAATCACATTTTCATTCTGATTTGGATTGCGAGTTTGACACCTCTGGTCGAGGCTGTGCAGTTGACTATGCTTGAGGCTCCGATACGTGGTGTGAGATCCAATCGGTTTGCACTCGATAACAATCCCAAAATCATAAAAAGTGTCATCAGTAGCAAGTGGGTGCTGCTATAGTCTTCGTTGGCAAACCCACGATGTACACTTTTTATAGCCTTTGAGAACCCTAGGGTTGTTCCCACTTGAACGATAGAATGCCCATCTGTTTTGTAAGGATTGATCAGTCCGCGATCAAAGACCACAGAAGGAAACATAACTGGATCAAATCTTATACAATCAACAACTGTAGGAAGCTTAGATCCCCCTCTATATTATATCAGATTTGGTCTAGTTATCGTGGGGAGGGAGGTTGAAATTATAACTTCCCATCACCACCATATCTAATTCCCGTAAAAAGCGGCACCATCCCCACAGTATAAAATAGCGCATTTATCAGAGAAAGAGGCGTCTTTTAGAAATAAATTACCATTTTAGAAAACCTTTTAATCGATACAAGTAGCAGACGATTACAGACAATTTCGTGTGCAAACATTTCATTTTTTTTTTTTTTTTCATATACTGATTGCTTATAATAAAGTCTCAACTTTACGAATGAAATAAAAGGAATCCCGAAAACACCAGACAAGAAAAGAGTAATATAAATTTGTTGGAAAAATTCAATCTGTTAGCAGAGGATGTCTTGAGGGACGAAATCGTAGAAGCAGAGGATGTCTTGAAGGACGACATCGTAGAAGTAGAGGATGTCTTGAAGGACGACATCGTAGAAGCAGAGGATGTCTTGA
>JAHWFO010050472.1:673219-691349 GCA_023313115.1 Rhysida immarginata
TATCGAGAAACTGTCGTTCACTGTAAACTGGAACGTTTCAATCGCTTTATCGAGAATCAATGACCCCACTGTCACATTATATGAGGTATTGGCCATGATATAAGGAACGATGGCCAAGATCCTGCCATCATTCTCTACGTTTGCCTCGAAAACAATGTCGTCAGCCGTTAGATTGCCACGCATTCGTAGACCCAAAGGCGGGGGTTTCTTAGCAACAGCTGTCAGAACATCTACGGATTCATCCCAAGTCATCGTTTCGAATTGTTCGCTAAACTTCTGGCTTAATTTTTCTTCTTCCACTTTTCCAATCATCGTACCATTATCTAAGTAATAGACATTACTAATAGTCCAGTTATATAGTGTAAAATTTTCTCCACAATTATCGTAAAATATCTCACGGATCCACAATTTAATGACGTCTTTCAATGGTTTGTCATCCGCGTTCATTTTATAATACGCAAAGTAATCAAGAAATGAATTTGATATCCCTTTATTATCAAAATTATTAGTGAGAACATCACTGGTCCCCTGTTGTGCGTAGTACCATCCCAATGGCAGCGAAGCGGTTTCCGGTATAATTCCTGTGACCAATTCCATGATAAGGTCGTCGTCTATAATAATACGCATATTTTCTCCAATAAATGTGTAAGACCGATCAAAACATCCATTCTCTGTCGTCACACTTAATTGGACCCTGTAGACGTCTCGGGACGGAGTTAACCTAAACGCTACGTATCTCCTTTCAGTGGCTTTCATTGCAACGGTGCAGCAAACGTGATCCTGTGTCGTGTTTAGACCATATTCTATATTCACCGTCTGACACACAACATCTTCTTTCGAGCAGTCCTCTTTGGAATATACCCCGTCGAGGCATGGCTTCGATGTTTGAAGGCCGTCAACGCAATCACACTTACACTTCACGTTCACTGTGGGAATAGCGAATTGGAAGGCCAGGTGTTTAGTAGAGTAGACTTCCTTGACGTCAACGACAGTAATGCCGATCTTCCTGGATTCGCCAGTAGTCGTGATCACGTGACCGCATATGGGGCGTCGTTTCTGCACAAACACCGTTCTGTTTAATGGTGTACAAGGTTGCTCACCATCCTCATAACTAATGCGGACCACAGTTATCACCATCATCAGAAAAGGTAGGACTAAATGCGAGGCAGTCTTCATTCTGTGCAATAATAGAAAAAGATTTCAGTTTTTAATAAAATTAGAAACGCATGCAAACATATCGATGCACCCAATGTTTTTCAAATTAATATTAATTTCACAAAATTTTTAAATATTAAGGCACAGTTTCCAACTGATTAATTAAGCAAAGGCAATCGCTTTTAATTGCGCAGGTCAAAACAAGATTAAACAGAATATAAATAAGATTAAACAGAGTATTAAAAAAACCGACTTTTATGAAACTTTCATTATCGCCTAGCTATATCACTCCAAATCTTAAAAAAACTACTGAACCAATTTTGATGAAACTTGGACTGTTCCCTAAGTTGAAAGATATTTAATCCAATAAAAAAAGAATTATTGCAATTCGATTTCTAGTTTCTGAGTAATACGTGGACAAACATACATGCATACATACACACATGTCGGTTAAAAAAGGTTATCAATTTGACGACTCGTATGTATGTAATATTTTTGGAATTTCACACTATTCGTATATGTTAGTCTATGTGAGCTTCTAAACAGGTGTGCCAAATTTCATAAGTGTATGTATGTATGTATGTATGTTTGTCCACGTATTTCTCAGAAACTAGAAATTGAATTGCAATAATTCTTAGTTGCAGAGTATCTTTGACCAATACTCGTTCTTTCTCTTTCCTTTCCAAGCACATAAATTTTTGCCAGTCGTCTGGACGTTTGATAGGGAAGTCAAGGGAGACACGCGTGACTCCTTTGCCTCATCAATAGACGCTGCCTTATTAATGTTCTGTCATTGCATCAAAATTGAAACACTGCAACCCTATGGAAGAGACGAGGGTTTTTAGATTAGATTAGCGTGAGCATTGATCACAGTGGCTGTCGCTGCTGTTCATGTCGCGGATACGCTATGCGGATGCGAAAACAATTTTAGAATACATAATCAGCTGGAAAAGAGCTTAAAACGATAAGGCCGAAAACTCTCACGAAGTGGCAACAACTCGGGCCTATTTTTTCCCAACCATTCATTTACCAGATGAACAATTTACGAATTTGGTCAATTCTGGCTGGCCTATTAAGTTCTAAGGACGCGGATATTTTCACATTTGCCCAGGGAGAAAATCCTGAGATCACACATTTTCTTCGGAAGGGAAGTAAAGATGTTGGTCCCGTGTAGTCGTTTGCCGTCTGCACGTTCTTTTTACTGGATTAAGTATCTTTCAACTTAGGGAACAGTCTAAGTTTCATCAAAATCAGTTCTGTAGTTTTCAAGATATGGACTGTTAAGTGTGTACCAATCACTGGAAAAACACTTCGTAGGTTTTTACCTTTATTCTTTAAATGTATTCTGCTTGTAGATTATCTTATTTAAGAGTCGTCCAAAAATATAAAACTACCCTAGAAATGTAAATAACTCTTACATATTTCATAACAATTTATTGTTAAACCAACACAGTCTCAACATGGTGTTAGAAAAAAACGCTAAAATAATAATTAGAAAAAAATCAAATTTTCACTGTCCAAAAATTTTAAACCACACAACTTAATACGTCATAAATCGAAAATCTGACCAAACATTAATCAAAATTTTATGCAATGGTTTGTCTCATTCAGGTTGATGATAAATTTATAGTGAAATATTGAATACTTTAATAATACTGAAGGCTAAAAGTCTCTCAGAGTTTGAAAAGGGTCAAATATGTTCTTTATATGATTCTGGACAATCTGCTAGACAAATTGCAAAACCATTGGGTAGATTACATACAAAATTTTTTGCGTTTGAGTTATCAATCTGGCGTAAAGAAGTCCACAGGCAGATCGCAGAATGAAATAAGTGTAAAGAATGCTTGTTTGCGATCTCTTGCGAGGTCTCCGACATACCTGTGTGCTTATTTACGAGGTGGTATCCGATAGTTCCCGGACTGATGTCATTATGCGGGAAATAATAAAAAGATGTAGCTACACGCGTATCACACGAGTGTCAAGTGGCGAGGTGATAGGAGAGTCCGTTCACCGGCAGTGTGCGCTATAGTGATAACGTGTCAGAAGCCTTCTGCGTTTTGAAAAATGGACGAAAATCATGAGCAGCGTGTTGCGTGAAGTTGAGTAATCCGCGACGAAAACTTTGGAAATGCTTTGTCAGGCGTAGGTGATGTTGCTATGTGACGCCGTCACTGTTTTGAGTGCCATTCTCGGTTCAAGGCTGGTCAAACCTCAGTGTGTCACCTCGCTTAAAACGATCAGGAGAAAAAGCGAAGGTGACATCAACGAAAGTAAAAGAAAAAGAGCAAAGCGATGAGCAGCCGAACCCCGTCGGGAGAAGTCGGCAAGCCCGAGGAAAAAACGGAGAGAAGGCCGCGGGATTGGTCGAACGATGGGGGAAGGAAAGGAGACGTCAGAGCGAAGAAGATAAGAGGAGAAAAATTTCGGAAAAAAGATCGGTCGCTCGTCCCCAGGTGAATGGAACACCTTCATGGCCACGCGAGCAGCGCAAGGGACGGTCTCTCGAAATTCGACAGGGAGCGAAAAAGACTGGAGAAGATTCGACGGCGTTAAGCGGGAGTCGCGGATGATTGACAGCCGCCTTCGGAATCGTCGGAGCCATTCGCTACGTCGGCAATTTGAAGCAACTGAGAGCAACAATGTTTTCTTTCCTTCGAAAACCGATATAGCTGGAGAGGAGCGACAAACGGAACCCTCGAATGGACGTAAAAAGCTGCCTGCCGTAGTGAGAGATGGAAGTCGTACGAGTGACGGGAAGGAATTCTCAGGCCAGTAATTAATTTTTGCATAGTAATTCCCGTTTCAATAATAATACTGTGATAGAAGGATTATTGCCAGATATTAAACTCCGTACGGTGATTTGAATAGCCGCCCCAGCGTGGAAGCAGAGGAGTGCAAAGATATTGTGGAAATTTTATTAGCGGATTCGTTCGCACTACTTGAGCCTCAACGAGCCAGAGGATTTGCCATTGCGTTCGACAACTCTGTTCACGTTCCCGGAGGATTCAGCAGGCCGACGGCGTTCCTGTTTAGCATCTAATCTAGCCGGTAGCGTCGATGGGGCCCCATTCGGCCTACCGCGCTTGGTAGGCACCGTGGCGTCGTTCAGTAGCAACATTTACATTATTAGAATAAATTCTCGAGAAGTTTTATTCATATATTGTTGGTTTGATAGAACATTAATGCCTTAATATCATTTCAGTATCCTCCTCCGGAACCATAAACCTACATAGGTCGCCGTTTTCCTATCTTGCGGTTGCCTCGTGCCAATATTCTTATTCATCGTATGGAAGTCTTGGCCCTACTTACCCCGCATCCTTGAGAAGCCTACGAATCCAGCCAATATCACTTACCTTCACGGAGACGCCGGATTCGTCTGAAGTCACCCCGAAAGAGATTTGTAATACGAGGGGCGATTGATAAATAAGGTCTCCATGGCTGTAACTTTTTTTATTTGTTAACCGATTTTCAAAATTCTTTTTGTATCTTATACTCACATTTGTCCTCTATGTAATGCACTATTCACTTTTCGACATAGTCCCCATCCCTTTCCACGCATTGCGCCAACGCGTGACTAGTTGGGTGAACCCGTCGGAGAGGAATTCCGGAGTTGTTGTTGTCGACACCAGGATTGAATGGCAGCTTTGGACCCTCTTCTGGAGTACGATAACGTCCGCCCGCACACGAGTCGCCACACCACAGAGGCGTTGCAGCGCCTACAGTTCAAAGATGAATGACTGAAGTTCAAAAATGAAAGACTTTGCACATTGCGACTTTCACCACTTCCCAAAGAAGAAAGAGCCCCTTAAGGGACATGAGTTGGTTCTGACGGCGAGGTAAACGCTGCCATTCAATCCTGGTGTCGACAACAACAACTCTGGAATTCCTCTCCGACGGGTTCACCCAACTAGTCACGCGTTGACGCAATGCGTGGAAAGGGATGGGGACTATGTCGAAAAGTGAATAGTGCATTACATAGAGGACAAATGTGAGTATAAGATACAAAAAGAATTTTCAAAATAGGTTAACAAATAAAAACGTTACAGCCATGGAGACTTTATATATCAATCGCTCCTCGTATAAAGAGCTAAATTCAATCATATTTAACTTACCCGACAACTTCATATCTTGAGTTGTATATAAAGTTAATGACCAACTCTCAGCAACTTATTACTGGATTTAAATTCTAAAGAATCGATATTTAAGCTTTACAATTGAAGTTAATTGTCTAAAGATATAAAGACATTAGCAGAAGATTTATTATTTTTATTATCACTTTGTATATCACTTCGCAAAGGAGTTGTGAAAGATTAAAGTGAATAATTATACTGGTAGTCTCCTGTCTCTCTCTCTCTCTCTCTCTCTCTCTGTCACTCACTTTATTTAACTCTGCTAAACTTAAAAAAAAACTTGTGACACAGTAGAAGACGGCGAGCATTCGGGTCGGCCACAAACCAGCACAACACCGAAAAATGTTGCGAAAATTGCAGAACTGATTCGCGAGGATCATCGCCGAACCATTCATGAAGTGTGTGAAATGGTAGGAATTGGTTATGCGCAGTGCCAATAATTTTCCCCAAGACCTGCAAATGCATCGCAAAGAATTCCGATATTTTGGCAAAGAACACCATGGCAATCGTACCCTATCCTCCCTACTCATCCGATCTGGTCTCCTGCGACATTCCCTTGTTTCCGAAAATGAAGTTGAAGCTCAAACGGTGTCGCTTTGACACGGTGGACATCATTCAACAAGAAACGCAGAAGGTCCTCGACAGCTTCACGAAAAACGACTTAAAGAAAGTATTCCCAGACTGGCAAACGCGCTGGGACAGATGCATTCAGTCCCACGGGAACTACTTCGAAGGACACAAAGCCTAAACCAATGTATGAACTACTTTCGGATACTACTCATAGAATTGCCAATGTGTTACGTCAGTCTATAATTCAATATGAGGAAGCCACGACCTGTTCTGAAATCTTTCCATAAGGATAAGAGACACATTGTTTATTGACCTTGGAAATCCTTGAGGTTTGGACTGCGCGATCCAGACCTGGTGGAGACGGCTTTGAGATCATCTATAGACTGTGCAGTCCCCAAAATCCCGAACGAAAAACAATTCTTTTTCCGCCTTGAGGCCGGAACCACGCAGTCAGATGCGGCGTGTCTAGCATTGACGACAGTCGGTCACTAAGGGGCCATCCATAAATTACGTCACACGTTAAGGGAGAGAGAGAGGGGGTCAACAATGTGTGACATCGTGTGATAAGGAAGGGGGACGAGTCATAAGCTTCGTGACATCACATGTATCAATCTAAAGTACAGTATTAAAACTTTAAACTTCAAGTCTAACGAAAAATTTTAAATATTACCAACTCTATCAATACGAGGGTGAATCAGAAAGTAATTTACACTCTGAAACAGTAAAAACAGATGTAAGTTAAGATCTCAAACACACCAAAAGGGAGAATTGCCAGAAACTGTGGACCAACAACGAGCAAATAAAACCGGAGAAACCACGATTCCACAAGGAGACTTTATTTGCACGGATGCGCCAAGCCGTCTTCGTCAGCGTGATACAAGATGATCAGAAGCCTGTTCTGATGTAGTAACAGGTTAACACAGGGTTTATATAACAAGGGATTATATACCAATTAACCAATCTAAGTAAAACAGTTATATAATGACTAATCAGGAGACAAAAGTTGAGAGAACAAAAAAATAATAACGGTCGTTTATAGTAGTTACAAGTCATTAACAGAGTCACAATTACGTTTATAATGCTCAAGTTTAGTTTATAGTGCTTAGAGTTTGGAGAATATCTAAGTGTCGTTTATTGAAGTCGGTGCTTGAGATTCCTTCTTCCTTGTTAAATGTTTTTTGAGGTGTAGCCAGTCTAAAAAGTTTAGAGGACCATTATCTGTGTTTAGTAACTTCTCTCTTTCTTCACTGGCTATTTCGAGGGATTTCAGAGTTTCAGTATTCTTGGGTTACTTGTGCTGTGTAAGATTTGGAAGTCTTTTAGTCGACAGTGTGTTTCTGATCCAGTATGTGGTCAGCGAATCTGGAAATAGCGAATCTCCCATTTCTGACGCTAGCCAAATGTACTCCAACTCGGGTTTTGATGTCTCTTTGCCTCTGCCCGTAATAGACTTTATCACAAGTCTATTTTGGGCAGACGCAAAGAGACATCAAAACCCGAGTTGGAGAATATTTGGCTAGCCTCAGAAATGGGAGATAAGCTATTTCCAGATTCGCTGACCACATACTGGATCAGAAACACACTTTCGACAAGAAGGACTTCCAAATCTTACACAGCACAAGTAACCCAAGAATACCGAACTTTCTACATAATCACCCAACAATTGTAAACACTTGTCTGAACGTGAAATTAACTTTTCCTTCGTTAGACCTTATGCATGACTATTTTAAAAATCGAATTAATTATACTCAAACTCGTCAGAAATTGTCCAAATGTTCTTCAACAAGAGGCATAATGCAAGGCTCGCCCATTGCCACAGTGCTATTTGCTGCAGCTACAGCACAAATATTTGATCTTCCACTAAAATTTAATATAACATCCTATGTAGATGATAATTTTCTATATAAGGCCTTTAACAAATCTGATCAACATCTGGTTCAACAAGGTATCAACACATTAAGTGGTTGGTATACGGTACAAGGATTATCCTTCAATGATGATAAAACAAATACTGTTATTATTGATAGACAAAAACATTCTCCGGTAAAAACTTGTAAGATATTAGGAATCACGTTTGATAGCAACTTATCATTTAAAGAAAACATTGAACTTCTATTAATGGATTTAACTCGTATTAAATTTCTGTTTACTAGACTACGCAAAATATTAACCAAAAAATAATTGATCCAGATTATTAAAACGATGTTAATACCGAAAGTGGAATATGGAATAAGAGTTTGGTCAGCGGCCTCGAAAATGCAACTCAAGAGAATACATGTGGCCTATAATGATGTCTTAAGAGCAGCGTTGGGCCTTCCTAGGTATGCCTCTGTTTCCCACCTGTACCAGGCATATAATATTTCAACCTTAAAGATGATATCCTTGTACGCAAGATTGAAGGAATTTTATAAAGCACTTATTGATGTTGACCATCCTATACATTTTGTTAAAGACTGGATGTCGATCTCGGATAATACACGCCACACCCAAAGACACAAGATTATACCTCAAATTCAGATTACTAAATTCCTTGATTCATTTTTTCCATATAATACAATTCCCCATTGGAATGCACTGTCTTTTGATGTAAGAAATCAAATTATTAAGTGTACCTTAAAGATTTGCCCGAATCATCGGCAACATGTTAATAATTTGTTATTACAAGCTAGTACTTCTTGACTGGTTCATATCTTTAGTTTTTACATATCCAATTTTGGGATGCAAACTTTGTAATAAATAAATAAATAAATAAATAAATAAATAAATAATCTGATCAAGATTCAGGGAATTGTTAACGGATTCAAAGATTTGTCATACTACCTCAAATTCTCCGAAGATTCACAGATTCACTACGGGATTCAGAGATTCGTGTAAGATTTACTTAAGATTCAACGATTTTTCAGGGATCCCGTTGCCAAATGCAGGAACTTTTTGCTTGTCTTGATTTTTACGAAATTCTGGATCGAGATATCGGCTCCAGAAGTCAGATTCAGGATTCAAAAACTTGGGATTAGGAACAGATTCGGCAGGATTCACTGATGTTGTTATTAACAAGGTGGATGTCGATATGCTCAAAAAAAAAACATGATAAGAAATTGATTATCGGCTGGATATCCTCCGTGTGATCCAAGGTGCACACGTTGGGGTCTACTAACTTGGTTTAATAAAACTTTTTCAGTTACAGTTTCATACATTGAAATCCGTTTCTGTTTATCTTTATTAGTTTTTTGGTAATACACGGGTAAAATGTGTCAGACCTTTTATGTACACTTCTGTATTATTTGATTAATAAATTTCGTTTATAGAAGTAAAATTACTATATAATGATTTAAAAGAACAGAGTTTAAATTTCAGCGTCTAGAATGGAAAATTTCATCGAACAAACAGCCCGAGCAACGCCGGGCATATCAGCTAATATTTAATAATTTGAACTTGATTCTATCTCCATATATTAACATCAATCATTGCTCTGAAGATGAAGTTATTACGAAACGCTATCATCGAAAATGAAATTAATTTTTCGTATTGCTAAATTGGAAATATCCGTCTTTATAAAAAGGTTTTTTTTTAAAATTTCTACATTGATGGCGTATATATGGAAGAATCAATTTTTATAAAGATAATGTGAAACCATCAACCATTAGGTCAAGCAACATTCTAGAATTCTTACCTTTTCCTCCGCTCCAGTAAAAATAGAAGACCCTGGAAAGCATTCAAGGCATATACGTAGATACCGATTCAAATACAGCCGCGCATTTTCTCACGGAATGTAGAACACATGTTCATTCATGATAAATTAAGACGTCTAATCTTCAGTGGTTATCTTAACTAGTTCGACGAATTTTACGAACATTATGTCATTCTAATGGTTACATAGGAATCAACGATGGCACTTGTGTTAAGTATCTCTCGTAAACAGATTAAAGTTCATTAGCTATATATTGGCGTTAATTTACAATTTAATAAAAGGTATGAACGCTTATCAACTTAAAAATCAATTACATCACAATAAAGGAATATTTGAATACTGGAATTATGCTCATGTGGAAAATAAAATGAAAAACATTATCCTTTGAAAAAGAGGAATCTACACACAGAATACTTAAACCTCCATTTGCATACCTACACTGACGCCCATAAACTAAGAGATTTTTAAGAAAAAGTGTTCTGGTTTTCCGATCGGAAACAAATTTGGTACGGGTGGGTGGGGGAACGGGCTGAAAGTCTTCCCATTACCACCTCAACACAAAAAGTCAAAAAATATATCAAAATAAACCACGGCAGGCATGCTGCTAACAAGAAATGAAAACTTTCCAAACCTCACTGACGTGTAGGCGATCCGGAGTACCATCCAGCTATCTATCAATAACGTAAGCTATGTAACGTTCTTTAATTTCATTATAATAGCTGCAATAACGCTTAACTTCTTTATCTTTGTGTTCCTTTCTCTTATTTTACTATGTACTAATTCCAACATGACCTTCTTATTTGTCTCTTCTATTTGCTTTATCGCTGCACCATTCTTTCATAATCTCATTGTTTTATTCCTTCAGCCATTTTCTGCGACCACTTTATATCTTCTTTAAATGTTTTTCTCACTGATCCTCAACAGCTTTTGGGAATTCTGCCATCCTGTATCTGCTCTACTTTCTCTATGTAATTTAACACAAGAAACACCGGTCAGTCATTCTGACTGTTTTTCGTTTTATCAATGCTGTGTCAACCTATTTAAATTATTGACTTCCTCTTTAGGATTTTTATTATTTAATGCTGTTCTCTCAAAATATCAAATTACGTACGATTTGAATATCACGTTTTTGAAGTATAGGCAGCTATTCTTAGAACCATCGCAGCTAGTCAATTTGACTGCTACCTATTATTTTAATTACTGCTTGATTCGCACAGTTACTCAACTACAGTTCAAAATTATACTATTATGGAATCTTCCAGAATGTTCCAGCGCTATTTAAACTTTTGCTTGCTCCACAACGTCACAGAAGACAATGTTACTTGTGCATGTTGTCATTTCATCGACAAAGCAATGCTCCATCACATAAAGACTTACACGAAGGCTGAGGCGACTACCGAGCTGCAATGCTATATGCCCGTGATGTTTATAAACTGAGTTCTACGAACTTCTTTGAACAAAAATGTGGGACCTCCAGTACTATGAGCGAACACATGTTTGAAGAAATTACGCGTTTTTTGCGTTTTGATGTTTTGATAAAACACAAACACGATCTGCAAGATTGCAAACGGACAACTTTGCATATGCATCAAATGTTTGGAACAAGTTTGTAGAAAACTGTTTGCTGTGCTACAAATCATATAAAAATCTACTTGCAGATGAGCAATAATTCCCATGAAAGGCAAGGTGTAGATTTACTCAATATATAGCGAATAACCCAGATAAATTTAGCAATGTTCAATCCAAATATATGTGCTAAGGATGAAAATCGCCCCCCTAATAAAAGTTCACTGGTAAGGGTAATCATGCATTAGCTGAACTGTTACTTCAACTCTGGAAGGAACATTGCCACATATATGAAATTTTTTTTTCTATATGAAATTGGCCAAGAAACTGAAAATGAGAAAAATCAGCCTTGTAGGAACCGTAAACCGGATTGGAAGAGCAATACCCGATTACGTTAAACAATTCAAAACAAAATTGCATGAATCCGCAGTACTCAAACATGACGACATCACACATTGTATATAGAGGCAAAACGAATAAAAATCTCATAATACTTAGCTCCCTGTGTCAGTCAGTCCAGATAGTAATTAGTTTGTTTTTTTAATTTATTTATTTATTTATTTATTTAATAAATTCAATGACAAAATTTCACAAAAGAGTGAGTAAAATAAACAGTAAAACAGGGGGTACAAAGGAGTTTGAAAGGCTGAAAAGTCCGTCGAGCAAAGCTCCCCGCGTCCCCCACAAAGAATTAATTAATACAAAATAGTTTTAATAGGTAACAAAGATTCCTAAATTAATTTAAATAATATTTTTACAACAGATATCATTATTAAGAATCGGTTTCTTCAGTGAATTTTTAAATGTATAATAGCTAGTAGTTTCTGTTAGTGAAGAGGGTAAAAGGGTTCAATTCTTTTGACAAGAAAAAATGGAGTGTGGCGGCATTAGTTATTATTCGCAAATGGAAGACGAATCTCTTTCGATTTCCTAGTTGGATAATTATGGTAATCAAAATTGAAAGTTAATTTTAGAGGGCTAGCTAATTTTATTTCATTATGAATTAATTTATGTAAAAAACAAACCGATTGTAGGTATCGTAAATATTCAAAAATTGGTGTCAATGAAATAGATATATAATTGGTGTTTTATGCGGTACATGCAGAATCATACGTACAAACCATTTCTGTAGTTTGAGCAGTCTTCTTAAATTTTGATAGGAGGAACGGCCCCAAAAAATAATTCCAAAACAAAGATTAGAATAAATCAATGCATGCATTTTATAAAAGGATTAAGGTGGAACGAGGAAGATAAAGTAGATGTGAATTTGTTCCCAAACTCTTGCTCAATTTAGAAGCTAAGGATGAGATATGTGAGTTCAAGATAGATTATAAGAAATGATAATGCCTAGGTAACGATATTCGGTGACTATACTGATTGGATTCTCATCCAGAAGGATTTTTACAGACTCCGTGTTGAATTGTTTATTTCGTTGCCTGAATATAATAAAAACACTTTTAGAGCAGCTATTACTGAGTTCATTCTTTCTAATCCAAGCTGTTATGTCTGGTAACATTATATTTATAATTGAGTTTAGAGACGTTTCGTTTCTTGCAGAGAACAATAAGACTGTATCATCCGCGTAAGATATGATTTTAGGAATTTGAGAACAATAGTGGATGTCATTAATGAACAAATTAAATAAGAGCGGAGAAATAATTGATCCTTGAGGAACACCCATCGTGATATTAATGGACTTCGAGATATGAGTATGGATTTTAAGACTATTACCATTCTGTTATTGATAAATCCAGCTCAAATGGAGTCCGCGAATTCCATAAATTTCTTGAAGGACACACGATCAAAGGCTATTTTTAGACCTAAAAAAATCGCCAATGTGTATTACTTGCGTCCAATTCGGCAGTTATTATAAGTATTTCATTATTTTGTTTTTATTTATTATTTATTATTATTTATACAACACCGTCAAAATGACTGCTGCGGCGCTTTTAGGTATGGAGTATTGTCAGGTGTTTCTAGTGTTAAAGTTCGTTTTCATGTTCCGGTCTTCAGACTCATTCTCCCCATTTCCCCTAACATTATACCATGTGAGTCAAAAGTCTATTACCCCCATACAATTTCAAAACGAGTGGAGATACAACAAATTTGTTGCAGGCAACGTAGGGGCTAAACAATGCTGGTATCAAATTTAACCTTTGACCTCGAATTTTGCACCTAGCACTTTTTAACTTTATAACCGTTACAGGTAGAGATAAATTTCCAATTGTAGTTGTAGAGCTCAAAACGCTGATTTTAACAAAAAAAATAAATTAAAAATAAGCGTAAAAATAAACCCACTACAACAAAATGAAATTTCAGTGCTCAAGCTACATTGAGTTTTGTCAATGAATGAAGTGCTCAATGAGGTGTCCTTCTGCAGCTTTGCATAACTGTGCACGGTATTTCACAGAACCCATCACATTTAACACAATGATGGGTGTTATGTCTGTACAAGACTGCTGAATTCATTGTTTCAAATCATTTACTGATGCTGATACAGTGGCATACACTTTGTCCTTGCTGTATACCCAAAGGAAAAATGTCAAGGTTGTCAAATCAGGCAAACGTGGTGGCCAATGAACTGAATCTCCTCGGCCACTCCATTGATGTGGAAACATGCCATCCAGTCGTTGACGTGCAATGGCTACAAATTGTGGAGGTGCCCTATCATGCTGGAACCACCTGCGGTGGTACTACTCTAAAGGAAAGTTGTCTAAAAAGTCGGAGACAAAGCCATCCAAAATCATTTCTGTGTACTTTACTCCAGGTTGTAGAAAACAGATCCCATCAAGATGCCATTCCGTAGTCCACACCGCATGTTTATTCTCCAGTTCTGCTCGAGCACTGAACTTTCATTTTGGTGTAATGAGTTTATTTTTACGCTTATTTTTAATCTCTCTCTCTCTCTCTTTCTCTTTCTCTCTCTCTCTCTCTCTTTTTTTTTAAATCAGCGTTTTGAGCTCTACAGCTGTACAATTGGAAATTTTTCTCTACCTGTAATGGTTATAAAGTTACAAATTGCAAGGTGCAAAATTCGAGGTCAAAGGTCAAATTTGACACCACCTTTGTTTAGCCCCTACCTAATTTCCTATATGTTGCCTGCAACAGATTTATTGTATTTCCACTTGTTTTGAAAGTGTATGAGGGGTAACAGACTTTTGACTCACACTCTATATGCCCGTGTATTATTTTCCCAGCCTATGATCCATCTTAAATACTGGTTTTATATAATTCCAATGATTTCGTCGCATTCCCACCCCCACACATTTGTCCCATAGTAAATAACGCTCTTCACCAAAGACTCGAATAGCCTCATTTGAACCCCCACATCTATAGTTTCAGCTCTTTTTTCCTATTCTCCATGTCAATGATGTGTGGTAGGTTTTCTCAGTATGATATAAGTCTATGCAAATGTCGCCAAAGTCCGCCCCCCTTATGCTTATGCCGCCCCCTTACGGTGCCGCCTACCTCTCTGCATCATAGCACCCCAGGGCCCTGATCTCAGAAACCCAAGCGAAAAGTGTGATAATAAAAAGTTTTCCCCCATTACCTCCGATATTAATTAATAAATAGGGAAAAATAGTAAAGAAAATCTACTATTTTTCCCTATTTATGAAAAGTGTGATGTTTGCGTTGAGGCAGGCAGAAAACAATTTAGAAGGTTTTCTTTCTCGCTTCTCCCTTAATTTCGGCTTCGGTGCCGTGGCTAAAATAATTGAAAATGTTTGGGAAATGTTTTCCATAAACTGTATACATAAAAATGAATACATTTCCCCAGAAAATAAAATCCCCGTTTTATCTCCTAGAAAAAATATAGCCCAAATTGGGAGGGGGGATCCCTGAACACTGCGTTTATGTCTTCGTGGGTGTACTTTATAAAATACCGTGTGTTTCAAAAGTTCCCCAACTGCCCCTTCTGTATGTAGGGAAAGCCTAACGTATGACAGCAGGAGTAATGTTCGGCCAACCACTAAAATAAACCATGTGCTGAAATAAATTACATAAAATCAGTTTTACGTAGTGGCAAAGTTTCTCAAATGTGTTGATTTTATTTTTACATTTCCAAAGGAAACGGTACGTGTAGGTTATGCCATTTGCTCAGTGTTCACCGTTCACCTCTTGGCAATACGCTAATAGGTGCTCAAACGCACTACAGGCATTGATTAGAATTGCCTGAGGAAAAAAAAAAGGTTATGTAAAATAAATAGCGGGATCCGTAACGACTGGGAGCATCCATTAATTGAAAAAAAGAGGTTGAGAGACAGTGGCTCCTGTCTACCAGCCTTTCAGCATACCTGCACAACAGTATGCAGTGGTGATTGTGCAGTCCTTCCCTCCCTTTTTTTCGCTCTGTGTATTTACACATGATAGCTTTTTCTCGTGGAGCTGATATTTGGTTCCATATTTTAGCTTTCTTGTAATATCCATGGATTTTTGCCCTCTGAATATTTAATTAAGCCTCTCTTCTTGTTTAGGGCTTGGCTATTCAGTGGGAGACCTTTGACCTCGTTGGGGGTGGTTTTTCCCTTTGCTGAACAGCCTTTCGTTGCCATGGTGGGTTTTATGATCCTTTTCCTTTCTTGGACAGAGGAGTCAGCTTAATTAGCGCGTTTTTCTTAATTTCGTCTTTTGTGAGAGAGTGACTCTTTTTTTCTTGGATCGGATGATTCGACGGGTTTGGCTGTCAATTGATTGACTTGTGTTGGCTTCTTTATGAAGTTTTAGACAGACTTTCTCTCCGAATTTTGGAGAGGCAGACAGTGACTGGCCGGCTAGGGGAGCAGGTCGCACGCTGGTCGGGCAGAGATGGTCGGCTGATTGACCGCTGGTGCGAGATCGGACCTCGGAATTGGTCTTCCGCCGATTGCCGATGGCCCTATGGCTTCGAGCCTTGTCGTAGACGGATGGGTTCCCAGTCTCGTTCCGCATTGTTTCGGGGTGGCTTTGCTTGACACCTGGTCGATCCCCTCTCTGTTTCCTCGGTCTCAACCGTCTCTCTTCCGCACGTCGGGTCCTCGCTGACTTTCTCCGTCTCATTAGATGTCCCAGACAGAGAATCATCGTAGCTCCATCGGTAAGCTGAGATTTTCGTAGGCAAGTACGCACTGATTTACATTTTACGGTCGTACTTTGATGTTTTTACTCGCTTAACCGTCTTCCTGTCTTCTTCGTTTCCTACTTTATATCCTTGTTACCCAATCCAACTTTCACTTTTCTAATAAAGGCGTTATCTATGGCCCAGACAGTTTTCTTTCTCTTTCTCTGCTCACGAGAGCGCCCAGCCAGCAGTACTCTGAGGATGATTTCGCCCTGTGTTAGGCAGTATAATTGTAGGTAACATTTATTTTTTTGCTTTGTGGGTTAAAAGCCATGTTTATGTTATGTTCTTACTGCTTTGGTTATTGTGATTGATTGCTTTGTTGTTGATTGTTATTTACTTTTGTTATTCTGTTTTGTTTATTAAACTGTGTTGTTTTTTTTAATGCCTTTTTATTTGATGCTTTTTTTAAGTCTTGGTTTAACCTTGTTTTTTTGTCGGTTTTTTTTTTTTTTTTTTTTTGCTCTTTCTTGTCCTTCATTGCGAGTTTGGTAGTGATTCAACCTCCTAAATTCCACTATACAACTTCACCATCCTTAACACAACGCAAATTCAGGATCGTTGAATTGTTCGCCAAAATCATAGTGGTTCCCTTTTCCCCGTTTCCCACATAACTGGTGCCGTGAGGTAAGGTTCGGGTCCCGCTCCCCACATAACTGGTGCCGTGATCCCCAGGATTCAGTAGGATTTCTCCTGATCGTTGCTGCCCCGTTCCCCATAACGTTATGCAGGGAAAGTCATCTCCTGAGTTCGGGAACTTTTGAAACATACGCTAAATTGATATTACTAAATTTAATTCTTTTCCTATTATTATGTCAAATATTATTTAAAACTTTAGTTATGCAAATGTTTTAAAAAATACAGAGTATTCCGTATTTTGTGGAGGATATTCTGCGCCCTATTACAGATGTGCTTGAGTTGGCGTTAGTTCCAGAGAGCTTCCGTTGTGATTGGTCTGCGGTCAGTTGATCTCCAGAGAAACTTCCTCTGCGTTTCATTTCCTGCTATATTGAAGCAAACGAAACCCATCGAATTAGTTGAGTTTTGGTTGACCGAAACGGCCGCATACCATGTAATTCAGAGCGATACATTTTTCTCCCACATGCATTTTTCTGTGCTTATTTTTAAAATTAAAAAATTAAAGAAGGGAATAATGGTAGACAATTCAAGAAGAAGCACTATATAAATTTTTGTTGAAGTTGTCTAGACTGGTATTTAATTCATTATTTTTCTGTCGTAGGTTAATAATTTGTCTTTGAACATACGTAAATTGTATTTATTCTAAGAACAAAAAATAATAATAAATAAAGAAACGGTTGCCATTTGAAAATGTAAAAAACGAGCTTAGAGCATTGCTTCATTTCTGGCGTCAGAAACAAGCGATGATGTTCTTTTATTCACGTCATTGGAAACAAGGTATTTTTTAACATAAAAATTGGGCGTTGAAATTCATAGCAAACACCCACAGATTATGGAAAAAACACGTGTTTTCCTTAATCTGTGGCAAATACCGTGGCGCTTAAGGCACATTACGGTGTTTCGGTCTACACCGTTATAAGGTTCAGAAATGAAGTGTGTAGGAACAGTCTTTCCAGCAGATTGCAGCATCAATCATGGTAGAATAAGATGTGGTGGAAACTATCACGTGGTTAGCATCACCCGTTAATGTCATCCACAGCGGCCCGTGGACAATCATGTAGGCATTTCCACGATGACTTCACCAGGCCTCCATATGTGAGATGCTCAGTCCATGATTGTAATGCATAATGATGTACATTGTTGCTAGGAAAATCGTGGCCTGTGTCGATTGAATGTTTTGCTTCTTCCATTCTTTCTGTGTCCCATATGCTCCTTATATCTGGTTTCAATGTTTCGCATTACATAGATTCCTGACCTGAGAAGTGGCGGTATTTTGTCTTTCGG
>JAHWFO010050472.1:709062-776260 GCA_023313115.1 Rhysida immarginata
CCCCCCCCCCCCCCCCCCCCCCCCCCCCCCCCCCCCCCCCGACGATTGATGAAGCAACTTAAACACAATCATCGTAACACCACCTTGTCAGACTATGAAGGGGGTCAAATTGATGCTTTGAAAGCTTCTGGAGTGAATGCATGAGGTATAGGAAAGGCTATAAGTCGGTGTTAAGAAACTGTGGACACAGATTAACAAGAACAACAGGAAACCACTATTCCACATCAGATGTTTATTGCAACGTATGCGCATTTCGGCAGCCAAGCTGCCTTCCTCAGCGTATACAAGAACTTGATCAGACCAGAGAACACGGCGATCGTTATTTTAGAATTTAGCAACAGATTTATCATTAAAATCCTTTTTTCTGCCTACAAGCTTGGAGTTCTATCTTCTGCTGGCGAATTTTGACTATAAAGATGATAAAATACAAATACAGGTCGGTATACAAATGTAAACTTGTGTAAATATCAGTATACACGATGTAAATTGTGTGTATTAATGTGATACAGATCTGTACAAAAATGTAAACTTGTGTAAATAGGTGTATAGACGTATGTAAACCTGTGTCAATAGGTGTAAACCCGTGTTTAAACTTGTATATATCGTGCATACAAGTGTGTAAATTTATGTACATATTTGTGTAAGCTTATGTAAACAAGCTGTACAGATGCGTAAATTGTCTATACACGTGTGTAAACTTGTGCGCATATATGTATAAAACGTATGTAAATTTGTGTAAATAAGCTGTACAGAGGTGTACATAAGCGTTAACATGTGTAACTGTGTAAACCTGTGTAAACAGGTGTATACATGTGTGTAAATTTGTGTACGTGTGTTTAAATGTGTGTAAATATTCTATACAGAAGTGTACAAAAGTGTAAACTTGTGTAAATAGCTGTATATTGTGTATACACGTGAGTAAATTTGTGTAAATATGACTATATAAATGTGTAAATAGCTGTGAAAATATATAAGTATGTATGTAAAAAGGTGTAAATAGATATATACGCGTATAGTAAACATTACGTTAACGTGTCTTAAGTCTTGTACAGTCGAGTCAATTAATCCGAGAATGGCGACTCGGAAATTCGGGTCAAACAGCTCTTACTGACATCTGTGTCCAATGACTCGCTTAAATGGGTCGTATTGGAAGAATCATAGGACTCTCAAAAACGGGTCATATTAACCGCATATTGCTGTGAGTGTGTGGTGTCGCTGAATGTCTACTAGCACCCTTTTTGAGTAACAGGCTGCCTGTGTTTAAAAATTTTTCATACTATAGCTTAATTGACTTATGATTTGGAGGATCCTTTTTAACCGATGTTAAAAAAGGAGGTTATCAATTCGACTGTATGTATGTAACATTGTTGGAATTGCACAATATATGTTAGTCTATGCGGGCTTCTAAACAGGTGCGCCAAATTTCATAAGTGTGTGTGTGTATGTATGTATGCTTGTCCACGTATTTCTCAGAAACTAGAAATCGAATTGCAATAATTTTTTTTATTGGATTAAGTATCTTTCAGCTTAGGTAACAGTCCAAGTTTCATCAAAATCAGTTCAGTAGTTTTCAAGATATGGACTGTTAAGTGTGTACCAATCACTGGAAAAACACGTCGTATTCTGCTTGTTAAACGCGCCAACAATGGTACCACGCGCCAACCGCGTGTTTCATTATCAGCTCACACGAAGCTAAGAAACTGAGTTTTTCTTTCTGAATAAAAGAAAATCACTGAAATCTGTAATTTTTTGAGTTTTTGAGTAATAAACATGTATAATAATTTAGAAACACCCTGCATTGTTACTTTCTGTTCATCTTTTAGGCACGCGCACGTGAAATCGCTTTGTCGACGCACGATCCCTCAAGTGCTCATAAATTTCTCCGTCCGTCCCCTTGGAAGTATGGAGCGGAAGTATGGAGCTACTTATTGGTTTTAGTTCCTCCTTCATAATTTCTAAACTTTTTGAAGTAGAAGGTTGAAACTCGGAATGTAGCTTGCTATGGGCATGCCCATCTTCATTCTTAGTTTGGTTTTGATTGGTGCACTGGGGTCGGAATTACGGGGGTGGGATTCAGAGAGGACAAAAGATCTATGTGCTATTTATTTATATAAAGGAGTGAAATTCAGTATCCAGATTCCTCTAGGCCAGATCTACATTTCTATGAAGTTTAGGCCCAATTGTTCCAGTGGGGTCGGAATTGCGAGGGTGGCAGTCACCTGGTCGTTAGAATAATGGCAACATATGGTACGTGATATGTCATTCCAACGGAAATGATGAGAAAGGAAAGAAGTACGAGCTTTTTTACATTTTCTACACACTGTGTTCGAGAAAATCAATTTTTTGATAAAAAAAAAAAACAACTTGGGATGGGGGTAATTTCTTGTTAATAAATGTATAAATATATTTCTGCTTCGCTGCTAAAGCTCCTCTTTGGAATGTTTACAATATTTTATTCAGTCAATAAATTAGTCAATTTTTTCTTCATATAAGCTTATCTATTTTCAGTAACGAAAAAGTAAGCTTATTCTTTTTTGGATATTGAGTTGTGTAGTTTTTATAATTTTTTGGACAGTGAAAATTTTGTTTTATTTCAGTTTATTAGGAGCTTTAGCAAAAAGCTACTTATAAGACTGCGCCCTTGGTCTATACAGGATGTTGCAAATAACTACAGGGCAGTATAACGGGAAGCCTACCCGCTCGATTGCAGGGGCCGGCTCGACATCAAATGATAATTGGGTCATTTTATTTTGTTAACCATAAGGCAAAGCCAGCAACTGCTATCAATGATGGCATCATCGCACGAACAAATGAGCTGATAAGGGACAACAGGCGGATTCATGTCCGAGAATTGGCTTCAATAATGAATATCAGCATTGGCAGTCTGGAGACCATCATCCAGGATAAGCTGAAATTCAACAAGATCTGTGCCAGGTGGGTCCCTAAGCAACTCTCCGAGGATCACAAAACTACCCAGGTGGAAATTTGTTCCAAGCTGCTGCAGCGATATGAAGGTGGTATAACTCAACGTACTGGATAGAGCATTATACGCCAATGTTCTATTTTTTCCCCCTCGAAATGCGTCTCACTCACCAATTCTCAACTCTTCTGACCGTAATTAATTCATTGATCGTTTCATTAAGCAACGTTGTTTGCTCATAAGGCGTGTTGTGACCACCTACGAGACATGGATTCACCGCCAAAGCACGCGTGCGAACATTGAGGGGCGACACATTGATTCACCACGACCCAAGAAATTCAAGATAACTCCGTCGTCAACAAAATATAACAAATCAAATAAAATAAATAAAGCTATTAATTAATTAAATAAACTTGACTAAAAAATAAATAAACGAAAATAATTAAAATTAGTAAAATAACAATTAAACAACTATAATAAATTCAAAAAGAACTATAAATCAATTTAATAAATAAATATTAGTATAAAATAAATTAAAAGTTATATAAACAAATAAAGTTAATTTTATTTACTGTATTTGTTTATCATTTAATTAATTTATTCTGATTCTTATTTTATTTTATTTATTTAATTTTATCCAATGCCATCATAAATATTTATTTTATTTCCTCATTATTATTTATAGACTGGCTTGTTAAAATAAAGGAAATTAGAATTGTTAAGTCTATTTGGCTATATTTAATAATTTGAACTTGATTCTTTGTTCAAAATATTAACATCAATCATTGCTCTGAAGATGAAGTTATTATGAAACGCGTCATCGAAAATGAAGTTAATTTTTCGTATTGCTAAATTGGAAATATTTTATCCTTCTTTATAAAGAGTTTTTTTTAAAATTTCTACAGTAATGGCGTATATATGGGAGAATCAGTTTTTATAAAGAAAATGTGAAACCATCTAATTAGGTCAAGCAACATTCTATAGAATTTTTTTATAGAATTCTTACCTTTTCCTCCGCTCCAGTAAAAATAGAAGACCCTGGAAAGCACTCAAGATATATATGTAGATACCGATTCAAATACAGCCGCGCATTATCTCACGGAATATAGAACACATGTTCATTCATGATAAGACATCTAATTTCTTCAGTGGTTATCTTTAACTACTTCGACGAATTTTACGTACATTAGTGTCGTTCTAATGGTTACATATGAACTAATGATGGCACTTGTGTTAATTACCTCTCATAAACAGATTAAAGTTCGTTTGCTATTTACTGGCGTTAATTTAAAATTTAATAAAAGGTATGAACGCTTATCAACTTTAAAAAACAATTACATCACAATAAAGGAATATTTGAATACTAGAATTATGCTCCTTCATGTGGAAATTAAGATGAAAAACATTACCATTTGAAAAAGATGAATCTGCGGACAGAATACTTAAACCTCCCTTTACATCCTACACTGGTGCCCATAAACTAAGGGATTTTCAAGAAAAAGTGTTCTGGTTTTCCGATCGGAACCAAATTTGGGGGAGCCTTCCCGATACCACCTCAACACAAAAAGTCAAAATAAATAAATAAATAAATAAATAAATAAATAAATAAATAAATAAATAAATAAAACCACGACAGAAACGGTGCTAACAAGAAATGGAAACTTCTCAATACCATCTCACTGAAGTGTAGGCGATCTGGAGTACCATCCAGCTGTCTATCAATAGGCCATATGATCCTTCAGCAACGTAAGCTATGTAAGGCCACAATTCTCGACATTACAGTTGGCTGTTCGCCTGATCCTTTAATAGATTGAACCCCCCTCCTCCCCCAGCCAGAAAATTTGTGTACGTTAAATAATAATTTTATCGTTATCCATTTGAAATAAATATTTTTGACAATAAATAAATATTCTATAGTAATCTGCAGGAGGTGTTGGATGCAATCCCCTGCAAGGATGTTTTACTGCTTATGGGCGATTGGAATGCTAAAGTTGGAGATCTTGAACCCCAGGCATTATTGGAAAATATGGACTAGGACAACACAACAGTGAAGGTGAACGTCTTGTTGATTTCTGTGAAGAAAATGGCTTGTTTATTGCAAATACATTCTTTCAGCAGCATAAAAGAAGACTTTACACTTGGACATCCCCTAATGGAAAATACAGGAATCAGATTGATTTCGTAATTGGAGGACAAAGATGGAGAAATGCATTTCTCTCTGCCAAAACACTTCCAGGAGCAGACTGTGGAACAGATCACGAGCTTCTGGTTACCAAATTAAAGGTGAAACTCAAGACAGGGCGTATTGCTAAAGCTATATCACGTTTTGACTTTAGAAACATTCCAGAAGAGTACAAAGTAAGATTCCAAATCGTTTCAGTGCACTCAGGCTAGATGACCAAACACCAGATGACATTTGGACAGAACTGAGAGACTGTATAAAAGAAGAAGCGCAGAACAATATTCCCAAAGTAAGCAGAAGGAATAAATCACAGTGGCTCTCTGAGGAGGCCATCCAAGTAGCTGGTAAAAGAAGAAAAATGAAGGCTTCTGGAGATATTCAGGAAACACGAAAGTTAAATGCCCTTTTCCAAAAGCTGGCAAGAACAGACAAAGAAGAATTTCTGAATCAGGAATATCAGCAAATCGAAGAAGCAAACAAGAAAGGCAAAACAAGAGATCTCTATAAAAAGATTCGTGAAATCACTGGTAAATTTACTCCCAAAGTGGGTAACTTGAAAAGCAACTGTGGAAAGGAGTTGATTGAAAGAGATCAAATCAAAAACAGATGGATAAAGTACACCAAAAACCTCTACAGAGACAAAAGGGAAGTAAAGGAAATATTTAACGAAAGAGATTTCACTCAAGAACCACCCCCTTTGGAGTCTGAAGTTCAACGGGCAATGAATCAGATTTTAAATGGCAAAGCACCTGGTGCTGATGGGATGGAGATCGAGCTGTTAAAGGCAGCAGGAAAGGAGGCATTGAGAGCTCTCACAATTCCCTGCCAAAAAATTTGGACAACAACAAAATGGCCTACGGACTGGACGAAATCAATCTTTATCCCCATCCCCAAAAAAGTAGACGCCAGTATCTGCGAAAACAATAGAACGATAGCACTAATTCCTCATGCCAGCAAAATCTTACTCAAGATAATTCAGAAAAGGTTGGAACCATTTGCCGAGAGAGAAATCGCGGATGTTCAGGCTGGACTTAAGAAGCATCGAGGTACTAGAGACCAAATTGCCAACGTCAGATGGATTCTGGAGACAACAAGAGAATATCAAAAATAAGTTTACATGTGCTTCATTGATTACAGGTTGATTAAGCTTTTGACTGTGTAGATCACAACACACTGTGGAACATATTGAGAACAATGGGAGTGCCGGAACATATTATTATTCTAATCAAACATCTCTACCAGGACCAGGAAACTACTGTCAGAACTGTCTTTGGTGAAACAGAAAGTTTTAGAATTGAGAAAGGAGTAAGGCAGGGTTGTGTACTTTCTCCCTTTCTTTTCAACTTTTATAGTCAGTATATCATGCGAATGGCTGACTTAGAGGAGATGCAAGCTGGAATCAAGATAGGAGGAAGAAATATCAACAATCTAAGGTATGCAGATGACACAACTCTCCTGGCAGAGAGTGAAGAGGATCTGAAGGATTTAATTAGAAGAGTCAGGGAGGAGAGTGAAAAGTGCAGACTACTGCTCAATTTAAAGAAGACTAAGGTAATGACGAACGGTGGAACTACCAAATTCCAAATTGATGGACAAGATTTAGAGATTGTAGACAGTTTTGTCTTTCTGGGCTCAAAAATTGACAATGATGGACAATGCACAAATGAAATAAAGAGGAGAATTCTTTTAGGAAGGAAAGGAATTCTGAGGAGCAGAGACATCTCTCTTGCAACCAAAATAAGAATTGTGAAGGCAATAGTATTTCCTGTGGTTTTGTATGGATGTGAAAGTTGGACAGTTAAAAAGAAATTTTTCAAACGAAAAACAACAAATCGCCTACTGATTTTTTTTTTTTTATGGTTTTATGGTCTTTTTCGACTCTGTCTTTTTCCCACTGATCTTCATCAAAATGTTTCTTTTAAAAATTGGAAGAAAATTTACTTTAAAATCAATAATACTTAACTTCTTTATCATATGTTCTCACGTACCTTTATCATATGATCCGAAAAGAAGCAACAGGAACAACTTTGTCAGATCGAAGCAGCTTTGAAGTTGCCATCTTTTTGAGAAATTATTTTCGATTTAGCTTTAAACAAGGGGAAATTCAAACAAAAAGTGAATTAATATACTGTATAATGAACTTAACATTGTATACACTCCCCCCCGCCGATCGCATAGGACCCCCCCCCCCTCGCCGATCGTTGGTGCGCTAATATTATCCTCTTGTTTATTAAGATCCCAAAAATTTAGGTGTTTTAGGCGATGATAGTAGAATAAATACGATACATCAAAACATTTGATTTTTACTAACTTCACAAAGGCAGCTTCATCCGAAGGTTTCCACTTTTCTCTTTTTATCTTCGCGGCCCAAATCGATCGTCTTTCTTTGGATCTTTGGTTCGATTATAAAACCATCTTCAGAGCGATTAGAACACCCTACTGCAGCACAGGAAGACATTTGTGGTCACTAAAATCCTTTAAAATCTTTTAAAATTACAAAAAACCGTCCTACCACATAACTCAATGCATATAGATATTCGTAATTTGGACACAAACATGGCGAAAAATAACACGTGACAATGAATAGCCAATAGAAAACTGTCCCGCGTATGGCCACACCACGGTGTAAGAATAAGCCATTCTTATTCTTACGCCGTGGGCCACACTATAGTGGCTAAAATGAAGCCACTATAGCCACACTCTGGTTATAAAGGCACTCTACACAGCAAGGTCTATAAAACACTTTTATAGACCTTGCTATACAGATCTAAAGCACTAGATAATACAGAGTAGTATTATCTAGTGCCTTATTCAGAGCTAGAGTTCCTGTAAGTAAAACAGTTTTACTTACAGGGACTCTATTCAGAGCTAACTTGTAGCGCCGCCTTTAGTTAAAAAAGAACGACCGAGTTGTTTCTTTGAAATTAGAAAAATTATTTATGTCATTATTAAGATTTGAACCGGTAACATAATTATGTTAAAGTAAATTAAATGAGATCAGAGGTGCGCTAGGTAGATTTACTTTATTGAAAATTAGTTTTGAAGTTTATTTTGTAATGCAGTCAAACGTCTCTATAATGAACAATCATATAACGACTTTTTTCCCTATAACAAATTTTTACTTTGGTCCTAACCAAGATGAACATGTAAATTTTGAGTATTAACCATATTTCTGTATAACAAATTTTCCGTGTAACAAATGTTTTTGGAAATGGCCAATGATTTCGTTATAAGGAAGTTCGGCTGTATCAAGTTAAGGTTATTTGTCATGGGCCGGACATTTTTTTCTGTGGACCGGCGGTCAATAAACACTCCAATACAATATGAAAATGTGGCAAAATATCTTTTTGGAATCCGGATAAGATAGTAAGCAACTATCCACAGCAAAGTTGAGAGATCACTATCAGCGCTACCAGGTGGCAGAGCGAGAAGATTATTGTTCAAAATTTCGCATCATTGCAACAATAGAGCAGGGAGCTATTAGGCTACGGCTATGCAGATGCAAATTTAGTGCGAGCGAGCGATTTCTGACGTCATCACATTCGCAAACTATGTTTAGCGAGCGAATTTTTAAGTTCTCTCTCTCGTCGTTTCTCGCCGTATGTGATTATACAGAAGCGAATTTTTCTCACAAACATGGCTGTCATTTCACGTCGTCGGGTATTGCTGCAGAAGAAAATGGACTACTGCGCATGTGCAGACAGCGATAAAATCAACCAGTGTCAGATACGAGCGAGAAACGTATTTTTGCTCTCGCGTGCGATGTTTCGAGTGTCTCGCGTCTGCATGAACGCATCTGAGCGAGCGTGATGACGTCAGAAATCGCTCGCTCGCACTAAATTCGCGTCTGCATGGCCGTAGCCTTAAGCAGGCTTCCCTTATCTTTGTAGGCTATGGCCATGGCACTGTTTTTGTGGCGTCATCCAAAGGGTGGATTTTATGTTGTCATGCAAAAAGAAATTTCAAAACAAGATAAGGATATTTAAAATAAAGTGATTTATAAAAAGAGTAAATGACCCAGGCTTAGCATATTGCATTTTATTTATCTAAAATACAAAATTCACATTTCAAAATATCCCATCGGTTTTCGTGACGTTTCAACAGAGAAGTGACGTAGCACCATGGCTTTGTTTAGATCGCGTCTGCTCAACGCAACAGCTGGGTTTCAGCAATCGTGTTATTATCTAGGAAGCAATCATGTTATTATGTCAGAACTCGAGGGGATCTCAATGGGCGGGGCAAAAAAATCTATCACAACGTCACCGAAAACGTCACAATTTAGCTCGAGTTTTGAAACTGCAACTTCTACCAACAAACACCACCTAGAAAGAAAGCTTGCGCACTGAAACGTTATCAGGCCTTCTGTCTAGGAGGTGTTGCCTCGGCGCGGAAAAGTCATCTGATCATAGTAGTCCGGCCAACAACCCAACCTTCATTGTTTCAATATTTTTTCGTTTGTTGGAAACAATGAAGGTTACATTGTTACTCGGACTAATATGGTCAGGTAACTTTTCCGCGCCGGCAACGCCTCCTATAAAGAAAGCTTCCGCACTGAAACGTCATACATTGTTACATCATCATACTTCGTCCTGTTGATCATATTTCTACCAATAATCAGCCCTAAATTTGGTCAACTTATGATAATCTAACAATGTATGATGTTGCAGTGCCGAGGCTTTCTTTATAGGAGGCCCTGGCCGTGACCACCGAGAGAGAAGGCCTCCACATTGAAACATAATACGAGAAAAACAGGTGCGTACATTGTTACATCATCATTGATAGTGCGTAGCCAACGAGAAAGACAAGCCCTGGCCAACACAACCTAGACAGAAGGCCTGCGCACAGAAACGTCGTACAGTGTTTCATCTCACAAAACCGGCTATTGTTAATCGTATTTCTGCCAATAATAAGCCCTAAATTTGTCTGTTTGATGATGATGTAACAATGTATAGTTTCTGTGCACAGGCCTTCTGTCTAGGTGGTGTTGCCCAGGCGTGGAAAAGTCATCTGACCATAGTGACCAACGTTCATTGTTTCCAACAAACGACCTTCATTGTTTCCAACAAACGAAAAGATATTGCTTGTTAAAATCCAAGATAGAAACAATGAAGGTTACATTGTTACTCGGACTAGTAAGGTCAGGTGCAGGGTTGCCAACTTACCGGTTTTTAGATGGAAAAACTTATTGTTAGATATTGCTATAATACAAGGTAAATAATGCACAAATGTAATAATTATTACACGGTTGGCAACGCTGGTCAGGTGTCTTTTCCGCGCTGGGGCCTGTCTTTCTAGTTGGCTACGAGATAGTGCAAATTCAGGGCTTATTACTGGTAGAAATACAAATAACAATACACTATCTACGATGATGTAACAATGTATTATGTTTCAATGCAGAGGCCTTCTCTCTCGGTGGTCACGCCTTGTCGCATCAGGTGTTTTTTCGTTTGTTGTAAACAATGAAAGTTGGATTGTCGGCCCAGATTTGATGACGCTAATCAGCAGACCTTGTTTTTTTTAAGATGGCATTGAGTCTTCACGTTAACGTGAACACAAGACATCACATGCTACGGCATTTAAGATTGGAAACGTTACAACACGCGTTCGCGTCGAGGCAACAGCACTTAAAGATAAGGCCTGGGCGCTGAAATGTCATTATATTGTTACATCACTTCTGTAGGGAAAATTCAGGGTTTATTATTGGTGGAAATACGATCAACAATTCCCTACTGAGGTGATGTAAGAATGTAATGACGTTTCAGCGCCCAGGCCTTATCTTTAGGTGGTGTTGGTCGAGGCCAACGAGATAACAAGGCCTGGAAGCGAAAAAATCACCTAACCAACTGGGTGCTAGCAACAATCCAACCTCCTTTGTTTCCATCAAAAGGAAAAACACTGATTGTTAACATCAAAGTTGGATTATTGCTAGCACCATTGGTCAGGTGACTTTTTCGCTTCCAGGCCTTGCTATATCGTTGGTCTCGCGTTCGCGTATACGTGCTGCTTAACGTCACTAAAATTTGTAGAAATACGAGTAACAATGCCATTTTTTTCTGTAACAACGAGGCCAACGAGAAATACAAGGTCCTGACGCGGAAAAGTCACCTGACCATAGCAGTCCGAACAACAATTCAACTTTCATTGTTTTCAACAAACGAAAATATACAGATTGTTAAAATCCAAGATGGAAACAATGAATGTTACATTGTTATTCGGACTTCTATAGTCAGGTGACTTTCCGCGTCAGGGCCTGTCTTTCTAGTTGGCTTTGGTGTAACAATGTATGACGTTTCAGTGAGGAAAGTGAGACAATTTTCAGTTTTCCCCTTCTCCTAATTTTCATCCATCCCTGCTATAAATAAACCTAATAAAAAGAGTCCTGCGATCTATAAATTGCTGTGAGTGCATAGCCACAGTCGCTTTTTCTTTAATTACTTTTTAATGTTTCGCCCAAGATTTTTTGCCTTGAACCAAACCCGGAGATATCTCTATTCGTTTACTATTTTTATTCTTTCCTTCTCCACCACCTCTCCTTCCCGCCCTTTTCCCCACCTCTCCGAAAAATGATAATATTTGATTTCTCCATATTTAAGGGCCGGCCAAGTAGCCGAGAGGGCTAGGGCGTAGGCTTTCTAGTTCTCGAGTCCGCCTGGCCGTGGGTTCGAATCCCGCCATGGGCAAAAATGTTTGTGTTTGTCCCGGGCTGCGTACAGATATAACTTGTGTAAAAGGCGCAAAATGACCTTAGTAGTCAATGCCTAAATTTCTAGGACCCCCCCCCCCCATATTAAGGTGAGTCTTTTCTCTTGTTAGAAACCAGAGTCTCTTCTATCGTCCTTTTTGTCATACACTGGAGATCATCTGGGTCCGTTGCCACCATGATTATGTCATCTGCATACATTAACGTGTATATTTTCGCTTTGCCCATTTTCACTCCTCCTACCCCATTCCTTTTCCAGTCCAAAACCTTTATAAAGAACTTTATACAGGAACTCTATTGTCTAATATTTCATTGCCCCCCCCCCCTGTAAACAGTTGTAAAACGTTCCCTCTTACCCCTACAAGAAAGAGCACATATGGATATTCATGTACTCTTAATCCCTACAAGTCTTTCCCAGAGTACCTCCCTGTCTACTTGTCAAATGCTGCTTTTAGATCAATGAAGAATGCATATAATTTGCCAGCATTTGCGTTCGTCACTTGCTCTATTATGCATTGTAGCATGGCCCACCAGACTGTAGCAAACCACGTTGTCTGTGGTACCCAGGGCTATACTGAAAGTGGTGGTACCGTGTACCTCTTTCAGTATAGCCCTGATGGTACCGTGCATGGAAGCCCGCTTGTAACTGTATAGCAGACCTGCCAACTCACCCGGATTTTGACAATCTCACCCGGTCACCCGGCGGATAGTACCCCGTGATGCACCAGCAACTTCGTCAGCAATTTTCTTTTTGGAACACTATCTAGTCTTCTTGCAGTTAAATTTGCTTATCCAGAAAGAAAAGTACCCTGCTACAAGTGTAAACCTTCAAAAGAAGTAATAAAAAAGGCAAAAAAGCTACAAGACAGTACAATCAGCTCCACAAGGAGATAAATTAAAGAAACTTCAAATTTATATAAGCATAATTTCAAGATAAAAGATATTTTATAATTTAACCCGTGTTGGTCTCTCATTTTTTCACGTACATGTATAGTGTATCTTACTCCCTTAATTATTTTGACTAGTCTATAATATGTAATTATACATGTGATATCTAATGTTAATTTATGTCCAAAAGTAAAATTTAAGTGCATAATTTGTGTAACACCACTATCACCCGGTTTTCCTCCTTCACCCTATCTTTTTTTTTCACGCCAGGCCTCCTGATGTTAATAATTAATAATTTTTCTCTATAACCATTTTTCTCTATTTAACTCTTAACATAAACTCCTGCGAAAAGCCACATTATTCTTGCTTGTAGGCTCAACACCACCTAAACAAGAAGGCCTGTTCACGAAATTGTTATTTATTGTTACATCTCCTAGAGTAGGCCAAATTTATGGCTTATTATTGGTAGAAATACGATTAGTTTTGGTTTGGTTGGTTTGTTTGGTATTAACGTCCTTTTCAACTGCCATGGTCATTTCAGGACGGCGTTATAGGGGCTGCAAATTTTGCCTCGAAAGGGTTCTTTAACGTGCAGCCGGCAAACGACTACACGGGACCAACGGCTTTACTTCCCTTCCGAAGGAAGTGCGTGATCTCAGGATTTTCCCCCTGAAAAAATCCTCGTCGTCCTCGGCCGGGGTCGAACCCGCGTCCTCGGGCATCAGAGGCGATCACGCAACCCCTGAGCCACCGAGGCCGATAGAAATACGATTAACATGGCCTACTCTAGACGATGTAACAATAAAATAACAATTTCGTGAACTAGCCTTCTTGTTTAGGTTGTGTTGGTAGGCTATGGCATGGATGAAGAAAAGATGGATGGGAGACTCCTATGCGTCGAGCGTGAGTTTTTTTTCAGTGGCGCTCTCTGGCGATTTGCGTAGTACTAAACCAAAACTGTCTGGGAAATAAAAAAAAATAGTTTCAGTTTCTGCTTTGCGTAATACTAAACCGAAACTTCACCACCATCGTTTCGATTTGCGCAGTACTAGAATTTTTTTTAAAAAAGAAATTCATATATTAAGTGACTTTTTAAGATAAAAGTGTGCTTAGAAAGTTTTTTATATCTTTTATTTTTATGTTTTTAGTCTATTTTTAATTTTATTAACCTAATCTAAGCAGACGATTATATTTAGTACTACGCAAAGCTCCAGATGTCGCCCCAAAATCAAACTCACTGAGGAAGGCAATGGAGTGTCCCATCCATCTTTTCTTCATCCATGGCTATGGTGCTGTAAATAAAGGTGTTTTACATTTACCGCCATCTATTGAAGATTATTAACATTAAAAATAAGTTACATCTCGTGAAATAACTCATTTCAAATGAATTTCGCATTACAAAATATTATGAATAATTGTCGATTTTTGTTATAGTCGTTGTTGTGCTTAGCTCGACATAAGTCAGATTGTAAGAGGAGATCAGATAATTAACCGCATTTAAAACACGAGCGTGTGCTGTGGCCGTGAAAGCGAAGTCAAGGCGGGAAATATGGCTGCGGAGGCGATGGAAATTAGCGCAACCGAAGAGAACAAAGTTGATGAATCTAAACCTTCTACGAGTAAAACTGCTGAATCCAAAACAACTCCGGTGGAAAATCAACATATTCCTTGGTAAACGAAAGAAATATAGCCTACACTGTCATGACTGTCTAATATCTGGATATCGACTGAAACGTGGGGGACGGGCAGTTGCTTCAATAGAAATCATATTTCTACGAGCTTAACGTTAGAATTAATGTAAACAACTCATACAAAAGCAATAGTTGTTATTTTATTTTAATTTTTTTGGTAATAGTAGTAGCTATTGTCGGATTCCAGTGAGCAATAAGGTAAAATTTCCGTGGCAATAATCGTCTACAGGTGCATTTGCCCGCAGCAAAATTTATATTATCATTTTAGCGTCCCATATGCAAAAAAAAAAAAAAAAACAAACGAAAATATAAAACTAAATTTACTTGAATACTTTATGAAATTCATCAAGCGTGTAAATAAGCTTCATTTTTATATAATTTTATTGGTAGATGCTTTCTCCTGAATTTCAGGTGTTTAATTTACAGAGTTTTTATCTTTCATTCTTTATTGAAAAGGATAAAGTAAATGTAAGGCAAAACATGCATTCTCATATTTACGAGCAAGTTAACTTCTGACATGCCATTCATTCAAAATCCTGGTTTGTGCTTATAAACAAGTTTTACTCATACAGTATAGAAAAACTTAGACTTGTTAAATAAAGGCAAGCTACTATTTCCTAAACATCTCTAAATGAAAGAGCACACAGCATTGATATTGAAAATTGAATTTTTATTTCTATCTCCAAAATTTTGTAGTGAGGAGCCATTTGTACACAATTATAGGTATACACTATATTTTCAAGTTGGTTGGCAGATTTGGAGGAGCATTGCCATTTTATAATTAAATCTTAGTAGGGGGATTGCTTACATTGTAAATGTAAACAAAAAAAAATTCATTTTTGAGGGGAGGGGCTATTGTCCTGTCGCCTCCCCCTCCCCCACTAAATCTGTCATTGAAATGAATCAGCAGTTTTCATGAGTTAGTCTTTCTCTTGCAGTCGACCATCTGCCTGTATTAGTTTCTTTGTAATAAAATTTTAGTAATGCTGGAAAGACTTTGCTCACCCTGTATATGAAGTCATATAATTGATCTGGTATTGATTAAGGATCAAAAATGAATTAAGAATTGAAAATAAGTTTTTTTTTTTTATTTTAGCCTGAGATACTTTTGTATATACATATACAAATACACAAACATACGAGGGTCACTTATAAAATCATAGCAACTATTTATTTTCAGCAGAATCCCAGACTGTGATCCTCATTTTTCGAAACGCAGCAATGATGTTAAGACATATGGTACACATAGCTGCCACTAGATGGTGCAGAAGGGAACAGGAAGGGATGTGCGAAAGTCAGTTTGTTTCAACTGTTGTCAAGTATGGATTCCAGTCAGCTAGAATAAAATGCGACCATAATAATAGCAGTGTTTCACGGTCAAAACGCAGGGCAGTGTTTTCCGCAGAAAATTTTATCACGTGGGTGGAAAGATAAAATAACGGGGCAGACAATTAAAAACAAATAAACATTATGCAGAGTTGTGCAGCTTTTCATGTATTCAGCTGGGCGTTCACCAAAATCTGCCGGGCGGCGCACCCCTTCAAAAGAGCCTGGGGAGAACCCTGGCAGGGGAATGTCACGGACAACTCGTAGAAGCTGTTGGAGATCATGCTCTCCCATACAGAACTGTTGCAAGGTGAATAGCAGCTTTCCAGCATGGATGAGTAGCAAGTACCAACATGGCTTGTACAGGACGTCCTACGTCTATTCGTACCGATGTAGGTCATGTTGTGATCGCACAATGCTTAGAGAACGGCAATGATTTCAACAAGAGTTGGCAACATAAATTGGTATTGACCAGGCAACTGTACATCAAATCTTATAACACGATCTGCAAAATTGCTGCCAATTTGGTGTTACATACACTGACAGAACAATAAAAGTGGATGTTATGAAATGTACCGTGTGAACCTGCAACGAATGTTAAGCAGGCGTCATGCTGAATAGGATCATTGACAATGACAAAACCTGGGCCAGGGCTTAGAACAGTTGATTGCCTTGGAGATTACTTCGAAGGTTCTTAATGCGTTAATATGCATGCAGACTATTGTGTTGAACGTTATTATGATAGATGAATTTTTTTGTTTTTATTTTTTTATTTTTTTTATTTTTTATCTCTTCTCCCTTGTCTACAATAATTCCTGGATAAATCATGTAACAGACATTGTTGGCAAAGTATATTGTTTATTTTCATATGTATATTAAGAAATGTTTGTATAACAACACATTTGCCTGCAAAAAATAGTTGCCATGACTTTGTAAGTGACCCTCGTAGATTGCTTTTAAAATAGGGATAATCCTAGGATTTGTACCAAATCTTCTATTCGTAAATGGGATGACATCCAATATTAAATGTTCGACAAAGGTTCAGTTTTTTATCTTTTTTCCAATATGAGATAGTGTGCTTGTTATTTTTGATTGCTGTGGGACGAATAGACATTCTGAGATAAAACTTACTGCAAATTTTACATTCAAGACTGCTTGCATCTTGCGTGATCGCCTCTGATGACCGAGTATGCGGGTTCGATCCCGGCCGAGGACGACGAGGATTTTTCAGGGGGAAATCCTGAGATCACTCACTTCCTTCAGAAGGGAAGTAAAGCCATTGGTCCCGTGTAGTCGTTTGCCGGCTGCACGTTAAAGAACCCTTACGAGGCAAAATTTGCGGCCCCTATAACGCCGTCCTGAAATGACCATAGCAGTTGAAAAGGACGTTAAGACCAAATAAACCAAACCAACCAACTGCTTGCATCAAAACCATTGGAGGGGAATTGAAGTAATTGCCCCTATATAAAATAAAAGTATATTATTACCCTGTAGAAAATATTATTGCTGTTCTTGGTATTACGTTTTATACAAACTCATAACAAAACTTCAAAGCTCTTAAATTGACATTTTTCATGCAGTAGTGTGTGCAGTACTGAAAGCGGTGGATGTCATGTATTCCATGGAGCAACATGTTTTGCTGATATTGGAGTACCACCAGTTAAATTGTGATGTGATTGCAATGGCTGCTTGCAAAGGACAGTTTATAGCCTATTTCTCGGACTCCGTACTGTGACTAAAGCATTTAGCACCACCTGTCGAGAACATTTGTAACTAATTTTGAAACTTCTGTATCAGATTTTTATGGCTTTTGAAATAAACATAAACATACTTCTATTTCATTCTTCTACCAATCTCCATTTCCGAGATATTTACTCTTAAAATCATGGAGTCCTATGTGGGATACCCTGTATTAAGCAGGCATACTTAGCAGAAAATATAGTACGCCCTTCATAGGAAAAACTCATAGAAATCTGTGTGGGTGTATTAAAAGATTTTGGAAGCGCTGTCTTGAAATTTTGACTTCAGATTCTTAACCCTCCGGTACTAACATGAATTTTACAAACAACATTACTAACATTGGTCTCTCAGGCCGATATATTTACATAGTATATATTTTTACATTTATTTGTATTTTTGCACATATTAATATCAATTGAAAGATTATATATGTTGTTTTGCACAACTGGCTGTGAAACCTTAAAAAAAAATGAATCAAAATCGAGGAATATTTAGAAATTCTAAATTATATACTAATATAGAAACTACATTACAAATTTGTTAGTTATAAGTAGTTAGGTAATAAAATAAAATAAGAAACAGGTTATTTCAGTTTATAAGCGTAATTTGTAGCAACATATCAAATAAAATCACATAGTTTCAAAAGTCACATTGTTCATAAAAAAACTATGGCATATAATAATAAAACAAATTAAAAATTAACAAAAAAGTAAGTAATTATAAGAATTTTCAAGACTAAAAATATCAAGAAACTATCTTCTACAAAAATTTAAAAAAACTACAACACAAATTTATTTATTGCGACAGAATTTATTCATGAAAATAATGAAAGGCACAATATTAGGATTTCTTATATTCATTAGAAGAACTTCACCTATTGACCTTATATTTTCTAAGAAAATAAATTTTCTGTATCTTTTCTGTGTGTGTTCTTTTTTGAATTATTTTTTAATCACAATTAAAATAATAAATAAATAAATAAATAAATAAATAAATAAATAAATAAATAATATCATTTTGAAATAATTACACCATTACTAACATCGGTCCTCAGACCGAAGGTACTAATATTTCACTAGCGCTTTTACATAAAAAGTGTTGCTTAAGCATATATCATAGGACTATCTGAAAAGTAAAGATACACAAGAAATCAACCATCTTTTTACACGCGTTTGAGCTGTAGCGCCGAAAATTCTATGAGTCGGTCCCTGAGACCGCATGTTAGTACTGGAGGGTTAAAGATCAAAAAGTAGAATAAGAATGCCTTTAAGATCCACCCCTCTATCTCTTTGCCTTCATCGATAAAATTGGGATCAAAACTTTAAAAGTTCATTGCTTTTAGTGCCTCTGTCCACTAAATGGAGGGATCAATTGAAAAAATACCAAAAATAAAACATTCTCAAATGTTTTGCACAATCTGAAAATACCATTAAAACAAAAGGTTTCCATTGCACATTTCAAACTTGACTTCCATATTCGAAAATGGTGTCGTTTTATTGGAAATGGAATACACCTAAGAACCCCGTCCGTAAAAGTACAATAATTCTTCCATTAAAAGTACTCAGATATGTACTTTAGACGTTGCTATTGATTCACTTTAGGTGAGACGTCCTGTATAATCATTGTCATCATCATTATCATAGTTACTTTGAAAAGTAATATATTTTATCGTGTTGTCCTGGTATTAAGAATGCATTTAATTCCTCTGCAATTCACGTACACCAAGAATGAAAAGGACACTAAAGTGAATCTGAAAGTATTACGTAATTAGATCCCTGGTTCCCAACCTATGGATCGCTGAGATTAAGAGGGGTGATGAAAAAGTAATGTCTTGTATTTTTTTCCTCTAAAATCGTGACCGGGAAAAATAAACACATGTACATTCGATAGCACAATTCAATTTTTATTTTTCCACATAATCTCCAAGCCGATTAAGGCATCGATCCCAGCGGTGGACAAGTTTTTCCAGGCCCTGTCGATAAAAGTCGCCCGATTGAGTGTGGAACCAGTTGCAAACAGCCGTCACGGAAATATTGACTAGCCAGTGACTTCAACGATCCGAAGATATGGTAGTCACTGGGAGCGAGGTCCGGGCTGTATGAAGGATGAAGCAGTGTTTCCCAGTTCCATCGCTGCAACAGATCAGTGACCCGTTTCGCTGTGTGGGGACATGCGTTGTCGTGATGCAGCAAATGTCCTCCATTGCCAAGTCAGGTCTTTTCCTGCGTATGGCCGCTCGAAGATTCCTTTATGTATCTCTGTAACGTTCGGAATTGACAGTGGTATGCGGTTGAAGAAACTCAAGCAGTATCGGATCATGGCAATCCCAAAAACATATCAACATGACCTTGCTGGCTGATGGCACAGTTTTGAACTTTTTGGTTGTGGGTGATGAGATGTGGTGGATTGCATCTTGGTTTCGGGCATGAAATGGTGGACCCAAGATTCGATCCAAAAAATCCTGACCTTCCTCCTGATATCAGGTGAGATGCAATAAACAAGCATCGAAACGAGCACCTGGATGCTTGGCCGTTAACTGTCGTGGCACCCATCTGCACGATACTTTGTGAAAGCTGAGCTTTCGTGAACAATCTCGTACGCCGTCCCATATGAAAAGTCCAACGTTGAGCAAATTTCTCTCACAGTAATCCGCCCGTTCTCCCACAGCTGCGCTTCCACAGCTTCAATGTTTGCTGTCAGTCATGGATTCCCGCAGCTGGCCAGAGCGATGTTTGTCCAGCAGGTCCTCAAGTCCTTTTTTAAAAGCCTTGCACCAACGTTGTACTGTTCGGAGCTGCACGATATCACCTCCATACACCGACACAATTTCCTTATGGATTTCAACTGGTTTCAGTCCTTTAGCACAAAGAAAACGCATAACACTCCGCTGCTCAAAAGCACTGGACGATGAAATGAGAGCCACCATCTTGTTTGGCCTGTCACTTCGCTAGTGTTTGGTGGATGCACACGACACTAACAGGAAACTTTAACAATGAACCAAACTAACTTTTATATATCGCATTGTTCTCATATCTAATGTCATTTTCGAGAAAAAAATACACGACATTACTATTTTGATCACCCCTCGTATTTTCATTTGCATTTATTTTTAGAGGAAATATTGGGATTTTTATTTTATTATTATTTTCATGTCTATCATCCTGTTAAAAATGCCTTTTTTATTCAAATATAGGGTGGGGGGAATTGCAAGTTACTTATCTTTTAGAAAAGGGGATCTCAATTTGAAAAACTTAAAGAAAGATTAGTTAAAACTGAAATAATGAAAAAATGACTTCCTTTTCTGTTTAATGCCTATAGGGTTGAAAAATACAGACCTCAAAAATTTTCAGAAATAGTTGGTAATGAAGAAACTGTTTCCAGACTTGAGGTGAAAATCTTTTTCAAAGAATTTTAACCACATTCATTTCTAAATTTTCAATTCACTCTGAGAATGTAACTGTATTTCTTTATTTTTTTCCCAGGTGTTTTCTAGAGATGGCAATGTCCCAAATATAATCATATCTGTAAGCAACATTCATCCTAGAATTGCATTAAAATAATTTGTATGTCCAGTTTTTACATGAAAAATTTTAATAGGGCCCCCCAGGAATTGGCAAAACCACAACTATATTATGTTTGGCCCGAGCTCTCTTGGGACCATCTTTTAAAGAGGCAGTTTTAGAATTGAATGCTTCAAATGAAAGGTATATAGAACGTAAATACAGACTGTACACTATGTCGTTTCCTGATGAAACACTTAACTTTCTTATATATATATTAACATAGAGGTATCGATGTTGTGAGAAATAAAATCAAGATGTTTGCTCAACAAAAAGTAACTCTGCCAAGAGGTCGCCATAAGATTATCATACTGGATGAAGCTGATAGGTATTTTTCATTTTAAAATACAGGTAGATCCCGTTATACGCGATACATACGTTCCGCGAAACTGCCGTGTATACCGAATTCACGTAAAACTGGTTCCATTTAACATGTACAGAATAGAGTTTGGTTCTCATAAGCATTAATTATTTTCCTGATATAACGTAAATAATTCTGGTATAGAAGTATAGGATTAGTAATACAACAGTTTTCTATTTTTTAGTCTTAATATAGCACCTTATTTTATTTTATAAAACTCAAGATACACTAAAATACTCAAAATACATGTACACGTACAACAAAAAGAAGTGTCCACAATCTAAACTTTATATTGCTTTGGGTTCATCTGTACCAGAAGATTCTGAAGCTGTTTCCAATAGTCTTCTTCCTGTAATAGTGCTAGTGGAATCCCTAAGAGAGTTTGGAAGAGGAGCTCGGACTGGATGTTAAAGGATCGTTCAAACTGGCAGGATGTTTCGTTAAAAATTGCTTGATGGTCGGCTGTAACGTTTTCTTCATCTTCAACGAGGACCTCCAACTCAGTTTCTAACGAGTAGGATTTTCGGGCCCGCTTTCTTCTTTCGGTAATAATACTTTCTTTACGTTTCGGCGGCATTTTAAGTCCTACAACAATAAATCTTTTCGCAAACAGATTAGAAACTCAGCTGATCTTGTCCAAACTGATGTATAGCAACCTTATCATTCATAGATAGCCAGTGAAGTGCTAAGTGTGCACAAACACAGGGATAGGAACAAAACAAAACAAAACTAAAAAACGAATTCATCTCCTAACAAAAATAGAAGAGCTTTCGCCTGTTGGCGATCGATTGTGCTACTAAATGAAAACCGCGTATATCCGAAATCGCGTATAACGGGATCTACCTGTACTTACATTGCATTAAATATGATATGTTATTTTATAATGATCTTTAAAAATTTTGACAGCATGACTGATGGAGCACAGCAAGCACTTCGCAGGACAATGGAGATCTACTCTAAAACTACTCGGTTTGCTCTTGCCTGTAATACTTCAGAAAAAATTATTGGTAACGTAATGAAAATTTAGAGCTAAAAATTTTATGAGCCAAATTCTGCATATCTAATTTTCACAATATCACTTAGAACCAATTCAATCTCGATGTGCAATGTTGAGATACAGTCGGCTGACAGATGCACAAGTTTTAGCCAAATTGTTGGAAATATGTGAAAAAGAAGATATCAGCTATACTGAAGATGGGCTTGAGGCAATTGTATTTACAGCTCAGGGTGACATGAGACAAGCTCTTAACAACCTTCAGTCAACTGTCATGGGATTTCGGCATGTGAATAGTGACCATGTGTTCAAGGTATATATATCAGCACTATATAATATGCAGGGTAATTCAAAATGAATGGTATAAAGAAGTATCACATTTGTTCGTGTATAATGTGAAAAATTTTGACATAAAGCACCTAAATTTGGGTGGTCACATTATACACGAACACGAAATTTCGGGCTGCAAGCATGATGTTGGGGGGGGGGGCCGCTTCAAACCAACTTTGATATGACGCGCTTCAAACAAAACCAGCGTATATTTAATATACATAACAGTATGTTCTACAGTATATTATACCATCTATGCACTATACAGTTCATTAATTTACTTTATTTCTCATATTCCGTCCAATTTCCATCTGTATGTTCATGTATGTTTAATTTGCAGTAAGTCTCCAAAGAGTCGAAAATTGGGGGTCGCATTATACACAAATATTTGATGTTTACATGTTTTTGGGCTCAAAATGGGGGGAGAGCATTATACATGAATCACATTATATTCAAATAAATACGGTAATATACCGACGACTGCTCTAATGAATTTCTTTTACAAAAAAATGAAATTTTGGCGCACACAAAAGTTTGCCATTTCCAAAATGCTCACTAGGAAATGTGGCAGTATCATCAAAAGAAAAGGCTTATTGTCTACTAGAATACACAAAATCTTCATCGGTAACCATTGTTCAGAGACATTTCCGGACCAAGTTAGTGAAATCAGCATCTTGCAGTCATAACATCATAAGGTAGGTGAAACAGTTTGAATAGACATGATGCTTATGCAAGGGGAAAAGCCCAGAACAGTGCTCATCACAAAGCTCAGCAAGTCCACATGTTATGCCAACAGGGAAGTTAACAGTGTAGCATGTGTTACACAAGCGTCTGCAGATCAAGCCTTACAATTTTCACATTTTACAGACACAAAAACTGCCAACAAACCAAAACTGAGAGAGTTCTGCTTAGGTTTGCAAATATGGCTGAAGGCAGGTGGATTTTGTAGACAGGCATATGTTTGCTGATGAATCTACTTATATTGCAGAGTTAACAGGTATAATCTAAGACTTTGGGACATGGGAAATCTGCATGCCACATGAGAACATGAAAATGATTTTCCAAGATAAACGTATTCTGTGTCAAATGAACGTTAGTGTGTTTGGGTCTTTCTTCTTAGCATAATACTTGTCCAAGTTGGAAGAAGAGATACTCAACTTCATTTTGCATAAACATATACGCTGCTACCTAAACTAGTATCTTAAAGAACCTAGAATTGCCCGTGCCGGTTGAATGATTGTTGTGGCCCCTTACGTTGCCTGACCTAACTCCTTGTGATTTTTTCCTTTGGGAATATGTGAAGGACAAAATGCTCATACCCCCACTTCCACAGGACTTACAGCAGTTAAAGCAATGGATAGGTGATACATTTAACACAGTTGATCAGACTATGATGGCAAACATGTGAGAAGAACTGGACTGTCATCAAGATGTCTGCCATATGCCATTATCACACAGGGTACCCACATCAAACATCTGGGAACGTCCGTAGAAATGTGGAGAGTTAACCTTTCATGTTGTTTCAGTTTTTGAAAGACGAAATAAATTCATTATATCAGTGGTATATTTTCTTTTTAGTGCCATTCATTTTGAATTAACCTTAAAATAACATTTTTATAGATCTGAAAACTTCATCAAACAGAGAATGATGGCATAGCCCCAAAAATGGCCATTACTTTTATAAAGCTTTTTCTTTTTTTTTTTCTCCATTTGAACCCATGTTTTTCCATGTTTTTACCTTTGGGATCACATAAAACAGCTAGATTGCAACATTGATATCATTACTTGTGAACAGTTATTCGAATGGGTAGTTGATGCAACTAATCAATTCAATGCCCTGGTGTTTATGATTTGATGATTCATAGATGTCATGCTTGTATCCAGGCTCAAGGGCACATTATACTGAATCATATAGTATCTTATTCTTTTCAACTAAATGTTCATAACGTGTTTACCTATTTGCAATTACACTTTGATTTGTGTAATTCTGTATCTAAGTATGAATATGACTTATGTTCATACAAACATGTTTTCCTGAACCTGGCTTCCCCCAACAAAATGCCAAAGTTTTTTACACTTGATATACTCTTCAGTCCCTGAGTCCATTTTCGTGGACACATTGTTGATAAGCTGCAAAAAATTCAAGTGACTATTTATACCCATTTCAAATCCACAGTTTATTAAAATGACCTCATAGTTTCTTTCTGAAGCTGTCTTGCCATTGTAATTGTACTTAAAATTTAAAACTGGAACAATTCAAAGACATCTGTAGTGCAAGAATGTACTTGTTTTAATTGTCGACAAAAAATAAAATGAATTTTCAATGGATGTTTTACAAAGAAAAATTTTTTTTATTTTATTTTTTTTTTTACTCAGGTTCTTGAAATGAATTACAATTTTGCATGCATAATGAATTGATAAAATCGTTGGTAGCATTTAGCATATTATTACAGTTATAATTTTATAACGTCCATTTTACAATACAATTGGTTTATTAATGTTTAATATATAATCGATTTTCATCCTTTCGGACATCATCAGTATTTTTTTCAGTTGAGATGTTTAAATGTCTTACAATGGTATTCTTTTTTTGTATACAAGATCACTTACCCGTCACTTGACTAGTTATATTTACTAATTGTGTGGAGGCCTTCTCTCTCTCGATGGTTTTGACTCTACAGAATTGAAATTTAACAAAAAAACAGCACTAAATATTTTTCAGTTTATTTAATTCACAACATTGACTGAGTATTGTCTTACCACAACAATCCCTGGCTTCAGATTGTTCTAACTTTTTGTTGGCTTCAGTCAGACAGACGAAGAGAATTAGTATATTAGAAGATTGTTTTATTATTTTTATAAAGTTCGGCTTTGTTTTTCCAATTGATACCTACCAGTTTTCTAATATTCTTACTTCATCTGGTAAAGGGGCATCATCATGGTTTTTTAAAATTTCATGGGTACTTGTGAAGGATGGCTATAGTCCATCAATTGTCCTGTCTTCTGATAATGTATCTGACCCATTGCCATTCGAGATATTGTGTCTACATTATGATCTAGAACAATTTTGTTTGTTCTGGGATCCAAGTGGTACACTTTTTGTTCCTCCTTGTAATATCTAGCATGCTTACAATCATCATGAAGGCTGGTAGTAGATGCATATATGGTATAAGAGTGTAGTAATTTTAAAATATTGCTAACCTTCTAATGTTATTTCCTAATCTTGCAGGTTTGTGATGAACCTCACCCATTATTAGTTAAGGATATGCTCCAATACTGTGTGCAAGGGAACATTGATGATGCTTACAAAATTATGGCCCATTTGTGGAAATTGGGGTATTCAGCTGAAGATATCATTGGCAATGTTTTTAGAGTTTGCAAGAATCATAACATGCCAGAATATTTGAAGCTGGAATTCCTAAAGGTATAAATAGCATGTTTCAAAATATTACTGAGAATAAATTGTGGATTTAGATAATTGGCTGAAATAACGAAATACCTTGTTCATATGAACTGGATTTTACTTCTTGTACATTTCAACAAAATGCAATATATCGTATTGATGTGATTATAAGCTGCCCCCGAAAATATATCCTTGCAAATAAGTTTAATTTTCCCCTTAAAGGGCAACTGACACCATAAATCACCTATCAATTTTATTATTTTATAACATAAAGGACCATCAACTAACTCTAATTCGATTTGTAAAATTTTTATAACTTAAGTAGGCTTTTAAATATAATTTTTCAAACATCAGTTTTCAAAACTCATTTCGTTTTGAGCTTTGCCTCAATTCACCGCTAGGCATGACATTACATCGTCTTGGCTATCTAACATAGTATAACTCAGGGTAATTTTTCTTCAATCATTTTCTATCCTTAATTTTGGAAAATCCAAATAAAAAAATGAGATCCACTTACATTGAAAGGCTCCTCGTTGCACTAGCATTATTCGGGTTCAAATTTGCAGCAAATTTGAATTTTAGCTTATTTTTCATTATTTGATTAAAATATGTGTCGGTTTCAAATGTTCAAGTAAAAGTTACAAGATTTAAAAAGTGAGCAATTTATACATGAACTGTGGCCTTGGCCTCTCATCTTGTTTCTCATTTTTTACTTTTGTTTATATTTTATACCTTTCCCAGTGTGTGACAATTAAATATAAGGGGCACATATATATCGTTAAATCAATTCATATTTACATATTTAATCAATTGTCGATTGGTTTGTTAACATGCTTTATTATTGATTGATTAACAATTAGACTTGTAAGTTTATGCATTAATAATGTGTTTATAGCATTCTTTTATGTATTTACTTGGTTGTAATGATTTCGCTCTCCACCCGTATATGTTTCTCACACCCGTATCAATTTCTCTTATGATCGGGATGAACTGGTGCCCATAAATATATCTAATTATAAATATTGATTAATGTTCACTTCTGCCCATCGTGCGATGACTGATCATGCGACCAAGGAAAGTGAATTTATTTTTTAAAGACTGAGGGGCTGGGTCCACCAGGCCCACCCCCCCACTAACAAACTGATATATACAACCTCAATGATATATCAGTTTTTCAAAACAGCAGTACGCCATCAAATTTTGTGTTGGACTGGGAAAATCGGGTACGGAGATGTTGGGCATGCTCCACCAAGTGTTCAAGGATGAAAGCATTTCACAAACTGCAGTTTTTAAGTGGCACAAGCTCTTCAAAGATGGCTGAGAGAGTGTGGAGAACGAGCCCCGTGCTGGACGGCCGTCGACGTCAAGAACCGACGACAACGTGCAACGTGTGCGTGAAGTGCTGAATTCAGACCGTCGGTTAACCAGGGGAGGCCAGCCATCGCCAGAAATTGGAAATTGCATCACGACAATGCACCCAGCCACACCTATTCCAAGATGACTGTCTACCTGAGGCAAAACGGCGTCGCGACTATTCCCCAACCCCCTTACAGTCCCGACTTGGCCCCAGCAGACTTTTTACTATTCCCAAAAGTGAAATCCTCCTTCAAAGGACACCACCATGGGACCCTAAGTGCCGTCAAAGAAGCTTGCACGCATACTCTTAAGGACTTTCCGGAATCCGCCTACCAGGGAGCCTTCGGGTCGTGGAAAAGCCGCTGGCAAAAGTGTGTTGACGCTCAAGGAATGTACGACAAAAATTTTAAGGTTTTGTAGCAATATCTGAAACAAATTTTTTTTTTCCAAAACTTTACCCGATACTTTTTATACTCGCCCTGTATAATGCAAGAACTGGGTTGGGAGCAAATGCCATATCTACAGTCCTCTCCTGACCTCATTCCAAATGATTTTCCTCTTTGGGTCCATGAAAGAGTTCTTGGGAGTCAGCATTTTCAGCAGTTATTATGAAGAGGTGAAAGATGCTATACAAAAGGTTGAGATGCAATGACGAAGTTTTATGCTGAAGGTATTTAGACGCTTATAAAACTCTTGGAGAAATGCCTAAATATAGCAGGGGATAATAGAAATGCTTAATAGCATGTGTGTTTTATTTTTTATACCCAAAGTTCTGTTTACACCCAAAAGAAAAACTTTTATACAATCAGTACTAATCTGATTCATGTCCTGTACTTTCGCAAACATACCCTGTGGGTTATACATTTTATTTACATCCACAGGAGGAAGGTGCGGGGAATACAGGGGAATATAATATCACATGGATTGGATATTCTGTGGGAAATGCAAGGGATTTCCAAGTTTTTGTTTTTTTTTTTTTATATAAAATTCGAATTTTTAGGGGTATACACGGGTGCGGGGTATATTCACAAAAATACGGTATACTGTATATAGAAACATGTGGTGTTGTTATTTCAGCTGTTGTTATATACCAGGTGTTGTTATTTCAGCTATTTTTTCAGGTCATTATTTTAGGTCATTTAATGTTCACATTTGTTTTATATTTAGGAAATTGGCTTCACGCATATGAGAATTACTCAAGGAGTACGATCATTGCTACAGTTAGCAGGATTATTAGCTCGTCTTTGTCAAAAAGCAACAGCACCACCTTTAGATGAATAAGTTATGTTTTTATATTCTTTTATTAATAAAGAAATAAAGTCTGTTTTTTTTTTGTAATCTGCACATTTTATTTGCATTCACAAAATACAAGAGCAAACCAGAAAAACAGTGAAAGTAGCAATTGTTTAGTAAACGGCAAACAGAGGCAGTTGTATTAAGTTTACACTAAGAAGACAAAGAGAAATGGAGAAAATCTAGAGGGGGTAAGAAATAAACATTTTACTGGGAAGCAAATAACAGATTGGCCATGGCCTAAAGAAAATGTTAATATTTCATTAAATTTTTCTTCCTCTAATCCCTGCTTTTTAATCGTTATTACTTTTTTTTTTTTTACTGCTTTTGAATTGAATCTATGTTTCCTTTTGTCAACTTTGTCATCTAGAAGAATTTCTTTTAAGTAGAGAAACGTTGGATAGAAAACTTTCAACATGAATAACGTAATGCTGAGTAAATCGGAGAAACCGACAAAGCCAACTAGTCCTAGCGTGATGCGCTAAAGCCTTAAAACCTTGGAGGTATAATGGCAACTGTATCCTACACGTAGATTTCTAAATGACAGATTAAATCCTTCGCTTGTTTTTTTTTCTTCTTAATTATTCATAAATAAATTTTGATGTGATAACGGAATTTTTTGGTATTCGTGATTTAAAACTTAAGCAATTTTGCCATTTTTAAGGACAGAACAAAACTGTATGTTTTTTTTTTGTTGTTTTACATCTATTGGAGGGAATTGTTTTAAGATCCTTAATTCCTTATTTTTTTCTCTTTATCAACTTGTGTTTGACACCAGGAAAATTGTATATATTTAGCAAAATAAAACATTCAAAAATAAACTCTAAGACAATAAATAATCTTCCCATTATTTTAAATACAAAAGGAAATGAAGAAGGACTAGATGTTTTATTTAATTTGAATGGAAAAGGAGAATAGAGGACGCTTATTCACCCCTTGGAATAAATTTTATTGATCTATGAAAAGCCTTAAGATAGGTGGTTGCGTTGCTTCTTTTGAGAGCTCGAAGGTTTGTAGCGACCATCGTGGCGAGCAGAGTTGGGAGGGTTACCACGTGACTTCTGCTGTGGAACACTAGGCAGCGACTGGTGGTTCCTCATTGCTTGCAAGGGGTTGAATCCTTGCTGACTGATAGCTGGTAACGATGACCTATAAAAGAGAGGAATATTAACAGAAGTGATGTCTAGAAAGAGCCACAAAGTTTCTATTTAATGATAGACCTCTGACTGAACCTTCTTGACTGTTCATGGTTCCTTATGGGAATGTGGGGTAGACGGTGGAAATTCTCTCGACCATGAGGTCTCTCTTCGAGTACAGAGCGCACCAGCATATATGCTTCTGGAGTCCACTTGTTGGAACTCAGGATCTCTCTGAGTGTACTTTTCATTCTTGACAACTTAAAAAAAAAAAAAAAATCCCCGGTACTATTTCATTAAGATATTCCTCATACAAGTGGTACTCTTAAGCTTTTGACCAGGTATGCTGCACGCATCTAAGAAGTTTCTTTTAGCATTTTTCAAAGTCCTCTCCCTCGGCTTCTATACAAAGTTTCATCCTCCCGAACCAGTTAGACATGTTTTTTTTCCAATCCTGTGGGCTCCAAAATGTAGTTATATGCTGCTAGGACGTCATCAGCACTGTCAAAATGGTAGCCCCTGAGCTTCCTGTTGATTATGGGGAGCAAAAAGAAGTCACTAAGTGCCAAATCTGGAGAGTAGGGGCGATCCGTCAACATATTGACCTGATTTTCACAGAAAAACTCAGTTAGTTGTCTTAATGTGCTAGTGGGGCACAACAAACTTCTTGTTCTGGTCTTTGGATGTTTCTTCCATTTTTCTAGGACTTTCGGCATGTAGGATGTCACAACATACCACTGCTGTAACAGTCTTTTTGTCTTCGTGCAAAACAACACACACACACAAACATGGCCAGTGGAACAGAGAAAGTTGCCACCAACTTCCCAGCATTCCTAGAAAGTTTACATTTCTTTGGTGATTCCTGCCCTTTGGAGAGCCACAGTTTAGGCTATTTCCTTAGTTTCAGAGTTGTAATGATAGAGGCATGTTTCCTCACTTGAACAGATGTTGTTGGCACGTTGTGATGATTTCATGGCACCACTTCACTCTGGCTACTTTCTGCTCTTAGGTCAACAAACAAGGGGACCATCGTGATGAAATCCTCCCAAGATGTAGGTGGTATGCGAGATTGTTTTAATCACTGATGATACTATGCCCAGGCTTGCCTCAATCCAGGAATAGGTTACTTGATTGTCATTTGTGATCATATCCAACACAGTACGGATTTTTCTGGTGTTAATGCATTGCTGACTGTCCACCTCGAGGTTCATCTTCAAGCAATTGTCTTCCCCTCTTAAACTTGCGATACCAGGAAGAAACTGTGGGTTTACTCTGAACTCTGCTGGGAAATGTATGTGATAAAGTTTCAAAACAATCTGACATTTCTAAGCCTTTGGAATAATCATAGAAAATCAAGTACGACGTTCCTGTTGATTCAGCTCCATTGTGTTTTACGTCTTTATTGCCAGTGCTTGAGCTTTAGAATTGTGCCATGCAAAAATGATGTAACATGGGATGCTCAAATGTTGCACACGACCATATCATAGAGCGATTTGCTTGGAGAAAGTAAAACAAATTTGGTGGGATGCATGCAACATTACTGGCTAGAAACTTTTAGAGTGCCCTCGTATGTATGATTATATAAAATTACAACAAACTTACTTCTGACTGCAGTTCAATGTTTTCCCGCTTGATTTGTTGAATTATTTCCTCATACTCTTCAAACTTATGGGCATATACAACAGGAAATTCATTAATGGATGCCATTGCCACCTGATTTGGAATTTGAATATTTGGTGGCTTTGGTCTCTTGTTTTGAATCTCAGCTGCATGTCTGCTAAAATAAAGAAATTTAATGATATTCAAATTAAGAATTCTCTTGACATTCCTAGGTTAACGGGAAAAGAAAGCCTAATTACATATGCATATATTCTTGATACCGTTTAATTTGCTCGATAAGAGCTACCAGATAAACATTGCGATTTCTTGCATCATGCAATGCTGATCGCAACTCTTGGTTTTCTATGTTCATTTTTTCCATTTTCACCATTGAATCTGATAAGATAAAATAGGGTTGGTTTTATTTTTAGGTCCTGCAAAACTTCTGCAACTGACAAAAGTAAATAATATTACAAAAAATTAACCTCCCAATCCAAAATCCAATTCTTCTATTTTGGTGGAATCTGTCATTACAGACTTGTCATTTTTAGAGATGACTGTCATAGCAGTAGACTTGTCAGTAGAATCGATGCCTTTCTTATTATCATCTTGGAAAAGCAAAGATTCAATTGTAGGAAAGTAATAATGCAAAAGCTAAAGATTTCTTTACTTTTCATTATTATAACATACCTGTATTTGATTTATTAGTTCTGTCTGTACTGTTTGTTAACTCGGTTCCCATCACAAGTTGAAATTGGAGTGCTTAGAAAAGAAAAAAAAATGCTTAATTTTTATTAATTGCTATAAATCTTTACAGGAACATTTAAAATAAATGTTAAAATTTATATGATTGTGAGCTTATTAAGTTTACAAAAATAATTTGATGCTATGCAAAGAAAATCTATAGATTAAAAAAAAACAAAAAACCATCGGGATTTCTTTAAGATTTGAACATTAGTGTCATGTGAAAACACTCAAGTATAATACATTTATACATTTTGTGAAAATAAATACCATATAGAGTATTTCTTTGGTTACCTTTCATTACTTAGAATTATGCAAAAGGGATTTTGTTGGCTCTATCACATGTATGGCCTTGCATCTCGTCGTCTTTTTAACATATGCTACACTCCCTGCCCTGGGCTAGTTTCCTTAGCATGAAGCATCGATCTGACATCATTTGCATTTTTAAAGCTTCTCCAACAATGCTTAAGCTAAGCATTCTACAAGGAGTATTCAATAATATATCTACCGAAGTAAGAAAAGAATTGCAGAGTAGAAGAAATATATTTTTATTTTTCAATACACTTTGACCATTCCTCCTGCAATGACATTATCCCTTTTGAAAAAATTTCTGCTCTACAAACCAGGCCATCACTACTGCCTTAACTTCCTCATCACTTGAAAAACATTGGCCCCTAAGAGTTTTTTTCAAAACGTATTGTTCATTTTAGATACATATTTCATCATCAGATGGTGATGCAGCCAAATGTTTAAAAATTGCCGACAGTGGAAGCTGACTTCTCATACCAGATGTTCAATGTGACGGCCGTTATTCACCAGCACTAACTGCACACTAAGATAATCTGAGAATACCAGGTCTGGGCTGATGGGTGGATGATTAAGCTGCTGGTACCCACAAACTTGGATGGCAACTTGCATCTCTCCCTTTATTGTGAGAAACTTTATCACCAACCGTTGTGCCAAATCCACTAATTTCTTGCTTGACTCGCACATAGCTGCATGCTCCACGATTTTCCGGAAGTTGGACGCAAAACGCTTGACTTTTCTTATAGAATATTTGAGTGCATCTATAGCAGTTTTGCAGAACACCTTGAAATTGGGATCGAAATTAATTCTTTTTTTGGAAATTAGATCAAATCACCTCAAACTGGAGCAATATTGATGTTTTTTTAATCCCAATTTTGAGGTGTTCCGTAAATTTCCGCAAAACCGCTATAGTGCCATTAAATGCGCACTCAAATGTTCTGTAAGAAAAGTCAAGCGTTTTACATCCGAAAGCATCTTACTTCTGGCAAATTTCAGCAAAACACAAAAAAGCACTTCCTGCCATAGACAATGATGCTAACTTCAATTTGACCAAATTTCTGGTAGAGTTGACGGTCATTAATGGTCAAGGTGTCATTATGTTCAGAAGCTTTTGCTTAATTAGTTACAGTGTCTCGTTATGTTGTCAACCTGTCAGAGAATCCCAATGACAAATGGGAATAGCTCTTTGATAAAGAAAGAACAAGATTGACAAGATTACTGCCCGAACAATGCCAAGTGAAACTATTCACCTTGGTGAAGGGGGAGGTGAAATTTCGTCCCTGTTTTTATCTTCACTGTTATTATTACACAATCAAACTGACAGTGAAGATAAAAACATTACTATTATTATTATTATTATTATTATTATTATTATTATTATTATTATTATTATTATTGTTGTTGTTGTTGATGTTGTTTGGGGAAATTAAATTCCGATCAAGTCCAGAAGCCAAGTCCACGAGGTGGACCTAAGAGAGGGCCAAACCCAAGGGGCTCAAATGGAAGGAAGGGAAAAATCACGTGCTCGTGGGAGTATTGATGTTTGATTGTAGGAATTATTACTATTATTAATAATAATAAACAATGATTGATATCTCCATCCCCAATACCCACAATTTACAAAATCACTAAATATTGGATATTGCACATGAAATAAAGTGCCTTTGGAGAGTTACCAGAGCACACACTGTTCCTATGGTTCTTTCTGCCACTGGGGTTATTCCACACTCATTACACAAAAGTCTGTCAACACTGAATTTAAACTACACTTATACAAACCTTACACAACACCACAAATCTAAACATTTGTCACATTATAAGGAAATTCCTACACCCAAACATTAATGCTCTCACGAACAAGTAATTTTTCCATTCCTTGCATTCGAGCCCGCTTCTGGGACTTGGCTTCCGGACTTGACTCAAATTTAGTTTGCCAATAATATTATTCACACGAATTCAGACCATCTAATGATTTGTTCTTTAAGAATTTTCGCCTTAGGAAAGTTAGTCCCAGCCGGCGAACTAGGTAACTGCTCTAACCAAGCCCTAAGGTCATGTAAATAGCGAAATGCTTTCATGGCCGCAGTGGCGCAATTGGTTAGCGCGTTGGCGGTTCCTGGTTCGATCCCGGGCTGCGGAATTTTCTTTCCTATTTTTCATCATTATTTCGAACAGCTGAGGTAGGCGAACCATTAAAACCCTCACAGACCATCTAATGATTTATACTTTATATTTAGTACCGAAGCTAATGATATCACTTAAGCAACAGGTTATATCTCTATTATTTATTCTTATTGAAGAAATTGTAGTAAAAATCCATAAGCATATTTGAATGATTACACTAGTCAACATTTTACAACTTTTTTTTTTCTTTCTTTTTTCAATATTTCAATAAGTTATTTTCAAATATGCCATAAAAATTTTTCTAGCACGTGCAGATTTCTTGTTTTTCAATGAAACATTTTTAAATTATTCAGTGTTTGGGGCCTGATAAATTTTCTTGCAGCCCCAAAATAGGGATACTTTAACATTGCAGCCGTTTCTCCTCACACCCATTACTTTTACACTGCATACCAATTACTCATAAAAGCACTATCTGTGGTCTTGGAAACAAAAAATGTGTTGACTAGTGTTATAAATACACCATATCCACAAATGATTACCCTGATTATACGTTTATACATCAATGCATAAACGCAAAGTTTTTTAACCTTAAAGGAAAAACTTAATAAACTTCAACATGAGCATCCCTTGTAGCATGCAAAATATCATACTGCACATGGATTTTCACACTGTCTCTAAAGTGTTCCCTTGTGACATGTGGGTTTTATGATCCCCCGATTCTTGTGTTGTGCCTCCTAGCTACTTCACTTACACGAAAGTAGCTTTATCGGAAAAACGGACTTGTGCAAGAAATCGTTACACTCGTCCATCCGCTGTAAAATGTTGGTAGCAAATTGGTCGCATCTTGAACAATCAGCTGGCTGTAATGCCTGAACAATTTGCATTTTGCAGGCATACAATTTTAGATGTTGGCTACCGCTTTGTGAGTGTACACCTTGGTACTCCTTGACTTTGGATGGTTTTGTCAGCAATTTTTTAGCTCTCATCTCTAACATCCTTCATTGTCTCTTTGTCAAGTGTGTTTTTCTATTTTCCTTCATCATGTGTTTGACCATCGATTATAACTTTTTTTACAAATAAAAATCTTCTAGACTTGCACTCTTAATTATTATACCACCAACAGTATGATTATACAGTGGTAAGCAGAATTTGATGATATCATGCATGCATTTAAATCTCTTTCTTTAATTATGGACTAACATGGTTTCTTTTTACACGGAACCCAATACCAAACTAAAATGCTTTAACTAAACAGTAATGAAATATCCAATATTCATAAAAGTTCTATCTCTGGATGTGTGGATAGTGAGATGTGAGCAGCAAATAGCAGAGATCTCACGAACACTACTAAACATCATGTAGAGGTGCGCTCTTAAAATTTGGATATTGCGATCCGCAACATCATACAGCAGGGTGAATCATTAACAAACCAAATGTGCTCCCATGTTAGACACCAGATCAGAGTTGAATAAGCGAACTGAATGCCAGAAAACTAAAGTATCATCAAGAGAGCTAAAGAGGAGAGTTTGTGAGCTAGTAGCGACAACATTTCAGTGAAAGCGACATTGACAAATACGTACGCTGTATTAGCTACCCTGTCGGCTGACTAGCAGAGCTATCTCTTGCTCTACCTCGTTGATGAGAGAGGAAGACCACCAGAGAGATGAGCATCCAAGGTGGACAGCAGCAACGTGCCAGGCCGGATGCTGCAAATCGTTACGGATACGTCTACGAGCGGCTGAATCCATGGCAGCCGATCCACCATACAGGGCATCAGAGTAGCCACAATGCACAGGCATATCAGAGGGACTCCAAGGAGTTCCAACATCAGTATCACAACCAGTGAGGTACCACTACGAGCATCGGTTCCAGAGAGTGATTTGAGCAGAGAGTGAATAAACATATATCACTACCTCGCACTGTGTAAGCAGAGTCAATGGTTCTTCTTGACCAACATACAACAACGAAAGCTAAGTATTGTTTATAATATACAGGGTGGGCAAAAAAAAACTTGCCACTGAAAATTTCTAAATCCAATGGAAACGGTCTGCAAAGGAGTGAGCGATTCTAGAAGGAAGAATGCTACCATTAATTAAGGCAGGCGTTAACGTTAAATGGAATGAGTCGATTTCTTGACAAGGTGAACATAATCTTAAATAATACACAAATTGTCAATTTTTAGATCATTGTCTCTTTTATTGAACATCTAATGGTAGGTTCTTCCTTCTAGAATCACTCACTCCTTTGCAGACCGTTTCCATTGGACTTAGAAATTTTCAGTGGCGAGTTTTTTTGGCCTACCCTGTATATGGGCCCACGCGTTTCGTGATTATAATTGAGAACAGAAGGAACTCCATAACAGACAATTTTAATGATGATAATGTAGAACTGAACTTTAGCATTATACATTTAGTTAATCATAAGCGAGCCATCACCTTAATTAATTAGGTATTTGAGTGCAATTGATATCTATTATATTCATATATATTTGTTTATACTCCTTTTTAGTAACCTTAATTTTAATCAATTAATTTACTTTGGATTGCAATTTCTCTTTGATTACTGGTTATCTTAATAAATATAAAGAGTTTACAATATAAATTAGTAGTGTGTTACTTATTTTGGTGACGAAACTCAGAGGGGATAACAAGGGAGGATGATCCCTTATATTTAAGTAGGAGCTATAAGAGCAGATTTCACAAAAATTAATGCGGCACAAACCATTGTATAACAAAGAAATACTATACGAGAGTTATTATGTAAGAGATTTTATTGATAGTTTTTGATTTACATATCTTACATATCTTGGGTGCTTAAAGAATTTTGTCCTATTTAATTTGGAAGACAAATAGTGAGGGAGCGTCAAGCCAAATAATAGTTTAAGATAGACACACTGACGGCACAGCCTCACAGATCCCCAGATCTAATGTTCTGTGATTTCTTCTTGTGGGATTACATTAAAGATCAAGCTTACCTGCCACTTTGAATGAACTATGGAATGGCAGTCACCACCATCGACTCAAAAATATGCTACCCATTTTGGGGGCAGAATATTGCACTGCTATCTGTTGTGCCATGAAAGGAAGACACATATCATATCTCTAACCATCTCAAAACAAAAAAAACTTTCTTGAGTTTTTCTACATCCATATGAGTCTGCATTAACTTACACTGCACATTTGTATTAGTCTGTAAGAAATAGGATGTCTTTTGAAACCAAGAAGTTTTTTCACTCATCCTGCATTGCAGAACATATTTTGTCCAACAAGAGATTTATTTATTGTAAAAAATATTCTGAGAAAAAAATCTGAATCATTAAAACTGACAACAGTCTAAAGGTATTGATTATGTGAATCGCATTTTACCCCATCTGAATTTTCTAATAAATAATCAGTAGCATTACCATGTGAAGGACATTCCATAATATCAATATGGGTTGCAATTATTCATAACCATTAATAATCTCAATAAATGACACTGTTTAAAAAATACAAATAAGTTGTTGATGTTTACACTTTTATCATTCTGATGGCCATTACTGTGTGGCAAATGCCTGAGGAACAGTTCTTTCCAGTTTGTTTTGTTACTACAATGATGTGTCATGGTATTGGGCAGAGTCAATAGAAGGAATGGTCTTAGAACTCATAACTTCCCTAACACTATGAATCTTTAACAACTGTTAACAAACAATGTACACGCTTGTGCAAATTGATTGAAACAAAGCATGTTTTCGAAGACCTATTTTCATTACATTTACTGCTTTTGAATGAATGATGGTGTTGGAAGCCTGCAGCTAATAGAAGGAATGATGCACTCACCACAATATATTGAGGTTCTACAAAAGAGAATTGTTCCAGAGCTGGAAAGAGGTACCCTAATAGTACTGGGATATTGCAGCAGGACCTAGCCCCATCACAAATCAAAAGTGGTGAAGAAATTCATGACAGAGCAGCAAATGCAGGTAGTTGCTTGGCCAGGGAATTCTCCGGACATAAATCTCATTGAGAATTTGTGGGGTGCATGCAAAAATCGCCTCCATATTATGGGCTGTACGACTATGTAGAAGCTCATTCAGGTGTCGATTTTCAAATACTGCTTAAAAAAAGAGGTCATATCCATTACTAATGTACGAATACAGGGTGATTCTGAAAAAGCATATATAACTGTAGGTAATGACAGGTGACCAGAATGAACATTTTCTTTTAATACAATATGGGTCCAAATTTGAACGCTACCTGAGATATGTAATTCTAACGCTAACTGTTGATTGTATTCCAACAAGTAGTTTCCGAGTTACGCATTCAAAATCGTAACAGTGCTCACATGCGAGTACTAACCAGCACGTGTTACCATGTTGAGTGCGTAACTTGGAAACTACTCGTTGGAATTCAATCAAACTTTACGGTATACAGAGTTTTATGTACCCTATTATTCCTACAAAATTCATTATTCTAGGCATTGCACAACCTGAATTATTAACTTGTTGATCATGGTGGCGGCATTTTTATTTCTGTTCATATCTCAGCGTTCAAATTTGGACCCACATTGTATTAAAAGAAAATGTTCATTCTGGTCACCTCTGTCATTGATTACAGTTATACACACTTTTTCAGAATCAACCTGTATATAAATTTTGTATATGTATATGTGAGTTTTGTACAATAAACTAATAAATTCATTATTTGTTTCAATTAATTTACACAAGGGTGCATAGACTTTTGCGATACTAGCATCAGCTGTCAAGCATTCACTGTTCTGTCACAATTTTTTTTTTTTTTTTTTGTTTTATTGTCAAAACCAATGTGAAAATTAGTAAGCAAATAAATAGTATAGTAATTTTCAGGCTGCATGATGCCTTCTAGATTAACTAAATGTATCGGGTTATGATATGCAATTCAGTAAGCACTCAAGAGGTGGCGTTAGTATCGCAAAAGTCTAATTTAGACACGTTTTAGGAGAAAGTCCTATGACCATACCTTCTATTGATTCTGCTATGGGGTGGCTTTTCATGGCATGAGTAGATTCATTAATTGTTATTGACAAAATGATGTTGAGCAATGCTAGGACATTTTGATAGTTTCAGGTAATTCCACAGCTATAATAACAGAACATGCTGCTCGGGTCACACAAAAGTGGTTTGAGGATATGGATGTCTCTTTATCCGAGCCATATCAAGCATCTTTGAAAGGAACTGGATTGTTAGGTAAGTACAAGTGAAGACCCCACAGAGAAAAATTAAACTGATGGCTACAGTAAGGCCGAATGGAGGAGAATGTCATCTGAATTTTATAGTGGAAGATATACCATGAAGATTGAATCCTGCTATGAAAGTAAATATTTCAGATCAAGATATGAAACGATGCAATAGAGGGTTCATTCTAGACTCGAAAAAGGGCAGGGTGCTAAGAGCTAAAAAGGGCACGACGTTTTCAAAAAAGGGCAATATATTTTCAAAAAAGATTTTTTCTATTAAAAATGCATAGTTCTTTTTGAAATTCCTTAGCTCTTTACAAGATTTTTAGATTTTTCTTTGCGGGTGCATTTTCGGGTATTGGGGTGCAAGATCAGAATCAAAGGGAAGCGGGATGGAAATTTTTCATCAAAAGGGCAAACGGGGTGGTGCGCCCCATAAACCCCGCCTAAAATGAACCCTGCAATAGGTTACTTTTTTGTCTGAATACATGGCTTCAGATATTAATGATAGAGAGTAAATTTTTTACTTAATATGACATCTTAGTTAACCCATATCATGGTTTTGCAAGTTCAATACTTCTCACTGCCTTTTGCATATTGTGTGTGCTTAATGACTAAAGCAAGCAACTCTACCACACATCATAAAATTTGGATTTGTATAATAGTTGATACTCCCACCATTTCAAAATTACCATGTTTTCTCTATTGAAAGTTTCTTTTAATCTTTAAAGATACAATTATCTTTTAGGCCAAGTGATTTTTTCCACATCACATCATCATAGGCTTCTATGATAAGTGGGATGAAAGTGACTAAAATAAGTAGATAAAAACAAATTTATAAACAGCACTAACCTAACCTACAGCTAATTATGCTATGTGCATTCCATTCTAATTAGCTTGCTTACGATTAATCAGAGTCAACTGTCAAGATAAATTATACTGTAGTATGTTATAATGATGCAATAGAAAAACACAAAAACAGAAAATACATGCTTAGTGCATTCTACAAGCAATCTAAAAATTCATCCAGTTTAAAATTATCATATGGGGTAGTCACCTGAAACAGTGGATAACTGTAACTTCCACAGGTTGCATCTACCAAAATGGTAGAGAATTGAACAATAATTAGGGCATATTTGGTCAGAAAATAGAGCAAGTCAGAGATATAAGCACACATTACAATGGTTACTTTATAAATCCAACAAAACAGGATAGGGTGCCACGCCCTTCTGTTTCTACATACATGCAGTGCTGTTCCAGACAATGAAAATACTGCAAAATACCTTCACAAATTTATTAACAAAACACACATGCACATTTTAGTGGCTCTACCTTCTTTGAAAGTATGTTCACTAACATGCTGATGAAGATGGTAGAGCTGTCCAAATATACATTCACGAGTTCTTTTTGGGTTTTGGAAGTCAATACTACAATAACCATGACAGATAAAATAGGAATGCTCCTATCAGTAAATAGAGAATCTCTGAAAGTTTGCAATCGTAATAGGCACCATGACATACTTGTAGATTTAGCTGCTGGAAGGCAGTCATGACAAAAACATGGAGGCCCTCTTCTTCTGGACCTTCACAGTCATCTGATCTAACCCCATGTGTTTTTTTTTTTGTTTTTTTATGCCATTATGTTAAAGATCATTGTTATGAGATTAAGCCTAGTTGTGAGAGGAGATAACTCATGCAGTCACTAGCACTGACCGTATGATGTTGGACATGTGGCAGGAACTTGAAAACAGGTAGATGTGTGCCACACATCACCGATGGTGGACAAATGGAACACTTTGTAAGGTACATCCAAACTTGGAGAGATTCCCTATTCATTGATATGAGCATTTCCACTATGTCTATTATGCCACTGTTCTATCGATTTCCAACCTCAGAGATTATGAATTGCAGTGTATGTGTCCTGTTAATAAATTTAGAGAGAGTGTTTTGTTTTATTTTTATTGTGTAGAAGTTATCATCAGATGTTTTAATAGCAGATACTTGTAACCACACTAATTCTTGGAGAGTATCCACCCATATCACTTATCAAATTTTCAAAGAATCTCACAAAAAAAAAAAAAAAAAAAAAAAAAGAGGAATGGACAAAAGCACGTTGCTTTTCTGAACATATTTGCATATAGCAAAATTACAGACAAGAGGATTAATTAGTCCTTCCTTAAGATCTTGAATTTCATGCGTAAAATATCTACATGTTTTATTGTATAAATAACACTCATTATAAGTGATGGAGAATAGTAAATTACTCAAACACATGATGATTGCTACTGTTAAAAATTACATAATAAAGGAGAAACCTCAACCTTCAACTACCTTCAATGGGGTCTATACATGAGTTTTTTTAAATTGTCAAAATAAAGAACAAGTCTCTTAGATAATAATAAATTTTGTTTCTCAAATTCTTATTGTTTTTTCTAATTAATTTTTTATAAGTTGGCTACTCAATCACTCCATCTGACATCACAAATCAGTTAACACTATAACGGCAGCTCTGAAGATGAGTTATCTCCATCATCATCAATTTATGTCTGCCAAGATCATTTCAAAATCAAAATACTTAATTGAAAAATACTTGTGAAAGATAAACTTAAAGCATTTACTTCATTTATGTTACAAATAAAAGCATCTACTTCAATACTTCCACTGCAATTTATATCATTACAACCAGCTGCAATCCCCTGTACATGTATTTGTGATATAGTAATAACATATAACCTGATAATAATAATAATAATAATAATAATAATAATAATAATAATAATAATAATAATAATAATAATAATAAAGCTTTAATAGTAAACAAAACCTCCCAATTTATGCAGAATGAAATGCATGTATATATTTATACATGGCTTATACAATCTACCTAGATCATTTTCATCTGTAAATTAACTGTTACTAACATGAATAAGTGCAAATCTGGAGCTGCAAGCTCGTTAAAGGCTATGCTTGGCTTTGTTTACTGAAGAGACCAATGAGAAAGACGGACATGGCAGCATCGAAAAATCACATCAGGGTCTAAGCAACAATCCAACTTTCATCGTCTTCATTTTGGATTTTAATAATCAGTGATTTTTCATTTGTTGGAAACGATGCCCAGCTTTTCTTGTTGGTCTTGGTTTACCAAGTTATGACGTCATGACCAAATGATGAAACTGAGCTATTAAAATATGTTTTTTTTGTGTATGAAAACATTTCACAAAATTTTTACATTTCAATACATGATTATTGAAAGTGTTTCTTTCATTTTTTATGAAATTTTAGCAAATTTAAAATTCATGCATTGACCCCATTAATCCATGTTAATATAACACAATTTTTTCACTCTAATTGATAATTAATGAGAGGAAATAAGGTGGCAGTGCACATTGAAGAAAGGCTGTTTTACTTCCTCTTTGAGGGCAAAACTGATTGCATGGCCTATAATTGATTTGTGTATGCTCCATACTATGGAATGCACTTTCACTATTTAGGAAAAATAATAAATAAATAAAAAAAAGTCTATAGTGAATATTACCTATCTCAAATTCGTTCTATTTATGAAAAATGATAACTACCTGATTTATGCCTGCTTTACTTTATATTATACCAATATTTTACTTTCCCTAGAAAGTAGGAAGAAGTAGATTCTAGAAAATGGATCAAGATTCTTAATTATGATTCTTATTGAGAATACTTTTCAGTTATGGCACTGGACCCATTGGTAAGCATTTTTTCTAAAGATAAGACATACTACAAGTGGTCTATGAACCAGACATAAAACTTCCCATTAAGATATACATAAAATCCATATTCTAATACTACTTATTTTTATGGAATACAAGAGAGCTGCTTAAGACTTGCTTTTGTTTATGTATCATCTATATGTATATCTACAAATTTCTCACTGAAAGAAAGATGGATTATGATCAAATTTATAAGCAACTGTTCCTTCAAGGAATCATCATCTTCAAGGTTATGTCCTCTTTCCAGTAATCAAGTACAAGTTGCGTGTAAAAAGCTCAATAATTGGACTAATATCTAAAATGCAATGTGGTCTAGGAATGGGCACATGGGCACATGCACTGAGAGACATGTCGAGAGGCACCATCTAGCATCGAACACAGTAGAACATAATGAATGTGAAGACTCGTATCATAATGCAATGGAGCAATGTTAGAAGATCAAGTTTTGTTACAAATTGTGGGAAAACAGCGATGGAGACCATGTGTGGGTGCAAATGTACGGAACAAAAACTTGAGCAGAAAACACATTTACAAATGGTTCAAACATTTTTGCGACAGAAAGGAAACTATTCCATTTCCTTATCACAGCGCTTAGTCAAAAAACTGTAAGTATTTCTTTGCCAAATCGTCATGCAGTTTCCAAATGTTTTCCCTCATGAAAAGAAATTTCATGAAAAGATGAAACTAGCACGTTGATGATGCATCACGTTCGGGTTGGCACTGACCCTAGAAAAATTGAACATATGCAACAGATGCTGGCACACAATCGGCAACTTCTTTTTGTTTCCCCACCTCAAGGGAGTCCTGAAAGACACATATTTTGCCAATGCACTGGACATCCAAGGATAAGCAACATCAATGCTTCAAGCGATTCCAATGAGATGCTGACAGTTTTCAGCAGCTTTACAAATGTTGTCAAAGTGTACTGTGGCCAATTAGTTTGAAAATCAATAAAGGAAGTTTGTTTATATCTTCTGTTTTCTTTGTTTCAGATGACATGACATCATCCATAGGCCCATCGCCCATTAGAGTCACCCAATGTAGGATGACTATTTGTCGTCTTGGACCTTTTTACAGATGGTGATATCTGCACCCCTTCCATCCAACACTCCTATCCACTGTTTCAGATACCATTCACCAAATACTTTAGGCACACCTTGTTGGTTCATTAAGCTTATGGGGGGGGTGTCAACAGCTAGGTCCTTTTGCACCCTTTCACGTGACTAACAGCATTACAAAATCCAGGAAATTCAACATGACTATTATCTTTCATGCATTCCGGGAACAAACACAAACAAACATTCATGCCCACGGCAAGATTCGAACCTGATGGGTTTGACAACTGGAAAGCCCATATATACCCAGTGCCCTCGGCCACTGGGCCAGTAGACACCTTGCATATGGACTTGAATGATGTGTTTTTCCATTGGAAAAAAAAATCACATAAATTTACAAAATATTGATAAAATAAGTAATACATTAATTAAAAACATTACAGAGTCTCATTTCTTATTAATTTTATGTTTTTCATCATGTCTTTTGTCTTTGAAAAATAATTAAGAAGCAATTGTAAAATTATTGAGTATTTTCAATAGAACTACTGCTAATGAAATTATTCATTTCTCGTAGCATAATGAGAAGTTTTTTAAAGGTCGTGGTGTAATCCGTAAGGGCAATAAAATTTTGAGTGGAAATACCAGTTTTACACAGCTAAAGAATTAATTAAATTAAAATTATTTTGTTCAACGATACATAAAAAAAAAACCCAATAATAACAAAAATAAAAACAGATATGCCTTTTGTTGTCTTAGCAAATAAGATCTATCTGAAAGTGTATGACATATAAATTTAAAATATTAAATATAGAGTAGAAGAAAATAAAACTGCAACATTTACCTTTATTTAGTGCTTTTAACTCCTCCACTTCAGAATGCAAACTTCCCAGAACCAATTGGTGTTGTTCTCTTAAGAAACGTAAGTTTCGTTCCAATTGAAAAATCCTCTGAAAAGGATCAACACCGATATTCAAGTTGGAACCACTTTCATCTTTCTTTTCATGTGATCCCTTATTTACTGCCACCTTAGGTGACGAGGGAGGCCGTGGGACATTTTCTGGAGACGAAGGAGGAAGAGATTTGAGGCGTTCTCGTCGCTGGATGCGCCTGCGGGACCATGCTGGCATTGGGTTAGACACTGGGGGAAGGGAAGAATTCAGGCGAAGACCTGGCAAGTTTTTCTCCTCCACAGCACTCATCAGCATCTTCTTAGATATGCTTTGAAAAACGTGATTTGGAATTCTTATATTATTATACACAGAGCATTATAATTTAAAGAGCCTATGCTTTTATGATCAATCCCATTTTCCTGTTAGAAATGAAATTCTATGCTTTTCTTCAGGTAGAATCTGGTAAGTGGTATTCTTGAAAGAGGACTGGAATATTACTGAATCGGAATTTACATCAGTTTTCAGATGAGTCATTGTCGTTACTGCTGGCAGCTAGTCATCCATTAAGAATTCAGCAAGTACAATAAATCACACCTGAAAACGAGGAATAAAAATGAAAGAGATAAAAAATTGAATTTTAAAAAATGGTGCATGCTTCACGGCAGTGCAGGAAACGAATTGTTTCGAAATGAATAAGTACACTGTGGTGGCTTTCCTCTATAAACGTTAATTTTTGGGAGGAGTTGAAAATCAATTTCATAATAAAATGATTAAAATTCCGTTTAATTGCAAGGGTGTTCCCGAACTTTGCTCTACACCATTTACAGCAACAAAAAAAAATTTATCGAGCTACTGCTAAAAAGAAAAAGTCAGATGCTTACGAATTGCTGCAGGAAAGCAAAGCATCAGCAAACGAATTTGAAAAGAAATCGAGAACGCTTAAGGAAAACCTTCTCTGTGCAAGGTAATTTTGCGTTAAGAACGAGGGGGGCAAAAAACCCCTTACCCGAGATATTCGATGGCATGCGGCTGCGGTTTCCATAACGCACGTCAAAAATCGATATTTTAAGGGCTGGGCTTCATCACGTCCTAATCCCACGTCAGTTCTATCTGCTCAAGAATGAATGGTGTTCGCCAATTCACTTCAGCACATCCACCCTCGCTCTCGACTGCTCTACATAAATACAAGCCCATCATTACTCTGCATGTTTGCAAACTCTCTTAATGCCTACACAAATAGAATAAATAAAATGATCAATGCTAAACAGGAATCACGATATCGGATACCAGAACAAGAATCTCTACGATTTAGCGTGGGATGTTTCGGGGATAAACAAATAAACGGCCATCTTGCGGAAATGCGATCTATCAAATCATCACCCATAAATATATAATTTTAAAAGCCTTTTCAATGAACATTTAAAATAACTTAATTTTTAACGATAATAAATGAACGCATATTTATAATTTAGTGCTCTTTTATAAATATATTAATTAATATTTTTTTTTAATACATCCTTCATCAACATCCGGTGAATGGGCCGCAGTTCATCAGCTGACTTCATTTCACATTTAGAATAGATGGCGGCAGTTTGAATCGTTCTAATTAACAGTAATGCTACCTCTTTTGCCAGCAACATTCTTCACCGCAGAGAGTTTGAAATTATCCCCAGTTATCATTTTCCGGCCTATAGAAAATTTCTGAATTTTGTTTTTATTAACCAATGTCTTATCTTCTGACATGAATATCAACATTCTTTGCGTTGCCAAGCGCGAGTCATTCGTTGGTAGGTCCCGATTATTTACGGTAGAGTTAGCTTTGATTAGAAACTGTAGCGCTCGATCACAAATAGAATTAGGAAATGTTCATTTTTGTTTGTTTACTATTTTTATTTTTATAAAATTGGAATAAATTCTCAAGTGATCGGTGATAATTTTGACCCATTTATAATTGTATGGCTTCATCCCTAATCATTACAATTAAAACAGAATAATTTAAGTTTGTCAGCGAAATTTTAGGTTAGTCCCTAACGCTATTGTGACGATTATAGACCCGAGAAACATTGTCAATTAACGTAAGATGATATTTGTTTTATATTAGACATCTGTTCACTCCGCCTCTATACTCCTCTTGTAGATAGTGTGTGAATCTCAATTTGAGAATGGTAGAATCTCAATCTGGGCGAAAATCACCCGATCTGACCTTATTAAATCCTCATACTCACTCACTCACTCATTCACACCATTACTTTCTTCATGCTGGTATCCCTGTATGCATTTTGGCCAGTGCAACTGGCCCCCTATGACGACTAATTCGACTGGCTAGTTCATCTGATATAATTGGAAAAGCCATACTCTTCTATCAATATAGGGAGTTCTATGCGTTTGCTCCTTCTATACAGAGTGTTTCTAAAGGTAGTTACCAAACGTTACACACAGGGGACACCAAAACAGTTTTTTCCATAGCAGAGGGGGGGGGGGGAGGGGGGGCGAAACTACCATTGCCTGGCTATGGAGGAGAAGTGGTCATACTAGTAAATTATAATTACAGTGAAACCTCTATTCTCGATCACCTCTTTAACACTCCCCCTCTTAACTCTACCACTTTTCCTCGGCACGGCATTAATGCATAGGTCTCATAGGTATAATGCATTTTTTTCCTCTTTAAGCCGACCACTTCTTTACTCGACCAATAACCACCCGTATCAGGCACCAATCATCAATATTCCCTCTTTAAACCAACCAGTAGACATGGCAAAATCGAGTCAAGATGGCCAGGACTCTATTTTACCATGTCTACTGGTCGGTTTAAAGAGGGAATATTGATAATTGGTGCCTGAAATGGGTGGGTATTGCTCTTGGAATTGAAGCCTTAATAATGCCACTTCCTGTAACTTAAAGAGTAAGGGAATTGAGCACTGTTCAATCTGTTTCTTTGCTTTGTGTATCAGTGGCATTCGCTCACCCCCCTGCTTTATCTTACAGTTAGGAAGAGCCCAACATGTGATTGCAGTTGAGAATGCACATGTTGGGCTCACTTTACATCACTTTCACATTTCAATTTCTTGCCCCTTATTGTCACCATGTCAAAAAGAAAACTTTGTTTTTTATCGCTACAAGACCAAGTCAAAACTTGCTGCAATTGTTGGAAGAGGTGGAAAAAGAATATCTAGTTACAGTATGTAAAAATTTGAGCAGAAAAAATTAAACTTCAGTGTTGCAGTTTTTCAATAAAGAATGAGGGAAATTTTTGATCCAATAATTGGGATCATTTTTATGCTATGTAATTATACGTGAATTATGTATTAGTATTTTGTTTTCACGTATTGTTTATTTTGTATAGCCACGTTACTGCATAAAGTTTGGCAAATTCCATTCAAATTCATTAATAAAACTTCAGTTCATCATGCAAATCACTAAAATAATAAATGAAACAAAAAGAGTAAGCTTTGTATGTCATCAGATTATATCCTTATAATGTTAAACAATGAAACTTTATAAATTACGCTTACTCTCTATTAAGCCCCCCCCCCTCCAATTTTTTTTTAAGACCACCACCTCTCCAGACGACCACTATTACGTGGAACCGTTGCTGGTCGGCTTAAAGAGGTTTCACTGTATCATTATATGAGGAGTAGTCATAAAGCTTTAATTATCTCAAAAAATAAAGTTATGTAATTAATTTTTGTTTGTATGCGAGTATGGTACACATTGAAATCCCCGTGCCACCATATAGTAGCACACTACTAGAGGGAACGAAACAAAATGCCACAGCCCATTGATAAAGTGGAGTATCGTGCGGTGATTTGTTTTCTGCATTTGAAGGGGAACAATGCTGCAACAGTTCATGCCGAGTTGGTGGAAGGGTTAGTGTTAACGATCCGCACAATCGCGCGGCGACTAAATCCGCGAACTGCAAACGACTGTGACACTACCTGCCATCTGTCGAGAAACATTATCCAAGGAAACTTTTAACTACGGTACCTATAAATTTTAGCAAACTTTTACCATCTGTGGGTGGTAAATCACAGTTTCCGAGAGCGCTCACGTGCCCCTAAAGACGTGTACGCCCTGGTGGTTGCATGCAGGGGAGTGCCAACAGAACTCGGACTGAAGCATGGCAAGACTAATTCGTTTTTTGGGATTCTGAAGTTGCGTTCTGATTGCGGGACTTTTGGCTTTGCAATTTTGGTCAGATAGAAATTAACCCCTAAATATACAGGGTGTTGCAGGTAACTACAGGGCAGTATAACGGGAAGCCTACCTGCTCGATTGCAGGGGCCGGCTCAGTCGATTGGCAGAATGGAGGGAGATGAAGGTGGCCGCCAGCAGTTTGCACAGTCAGGGAGGGGGGGGGGGTGAACGTCAAAACTGTCATGTTTTTGATAAAATTACCCAATTATCATTTGATGTCGAGCCACCCCCTGCAACCGAGTAGGTAGGCTTCCCATTATACTCCCTGTAGTTATCTGCAACACCCTGTACATACCCCCGTCCTGTTTGGTCACTGGGGTAGTTGATTGCCCCCCCCCCCCCAACCGCGAAAGGCTAATTATTTATGGTTGCTACGGCAACAGCTAGCGCACGACGGGAAGATCAGCAAAAACACGCCCTCCAAGGTACGAAACCAGAAAAAAGACACATGATCAAAAAAAAAACACAAAATTAGTCATCGTGCAATTGTGCGGATAGTTAACATTAACAGGTGGAAGTGTACGGCAACAATGTACCATCATATGATAGTGGCTAGATGGTGTAGATGCTTCCAGTGTGGACAAGCAAGTCTAAATGATGAACAACGAAGTGGCAGACCATCTCTCCATGAAGAACCGGGAATCGCAAGAGAAGTAGAGGCCCTGGTGCTCGAAGATTGGCGTATCACAATCGAGATGATAGTGGAAAAAGTGAAAATCAGTCTTGGATCAAGTTTCAGCATCTTGCTGCTGTCCAAGAGGGTTCTTTTGCTCCATGATAATGCCCCAGCTGATTCTGCACAGGAACACTTGCACACGATGTTTCTTTGGGCTGTCAAATCCCCCCCCCCCTCCTTTTTGACTTCTTCCTCTTTCCTCGGATGAAGAAACCATTGCATGGCAGGCATTTCCAGGATGATGACGAGGTGAATTTCGAGATGGAACATTTCCTAAACAGCCATATTGCAGACTTCTACAATCAAGGTGTATTTCATGGGCACAGCTTGATTTTTCCAAAGTGATAATTAAAACTTTGATTGCCCCTCGTAACGAATGCACATGACAAAAAGATGTGCATGCATTAAAAATTCCTGATAAAAGGGATATTCATACATTATCATGTGACCAATAATGAACTTTGATTCATTTGCAAACTGCCTCCAATCCTCATATTCTCTACACCACAGAAGACGTGTTTGGCAAAGGATCCATGTCAATGGCAATCTGAGCAGAGGACATCATGCCTGTAATCTAATTTCGCAGACGTCTCCGAATGGAACCTGGGGGACACTTGCTGCTTGCATGATCTGTGAGTATGTTGAGGTTGGATCCGCTGTCGCACATCTTCTGATGTGTCTGTCCTCATGGACTGTGGTGCTTCGTTTGCTGTTAGAACTTCGTCTCCTTGCTCTGTCCATGCTGCGATACACCATATCACGATACTCAAACAAGGGTTGCCAGATCATCTGGTTTACTAGGATATCTACAGGTTTCTAATTCTTTCTCCTGGACTATTCATGATTCATGCTTTCTCCTGGTATTTCTTTCGTATTTATCTTCATAGGGCAATGACATATTCAAACTTTGAATTTCAAAGTAGACAAAAAATAAGTTTCCTTTTTAATTTTAACTTCTTTCTTTCTGTTTTTTCTTTTACAGTCATATATTCAAGAAAAGCTTGTGACATGGCTGTCATAGTGCTATGTGATTAGCTGTAATTATCACCATGGTATGTTATTGGCTGTAATAGTCGCAGTTTATGTAATTGGCTGAGTTTTATAACGGGGCCACAGCAGCGTCTATAGCAGTTTATTTGCGTAAATATTGAATCATTATATCATATATTGCAGTGGTGTATTCAAACATTTTCTTAATTTTTATAGTTAAATGGAAATTTAAAGTTTTTTTTGTTTTTTTTTTTTTATTTGTATTTCTAATTTAATAAGTAATAAATTTTGTTTCACCGTCTCTTAAAATTAAAAAGGTTTAAATCCTCTAAACATAATTTTGTAAGAAAAATAAAGAAAAATTGTTATTCCTGCCATCTACTGGGAAATGTTGAAACATTTCAACTACTGATTTTTCTCACTGAATTCTACTGGTATTTGATTAGTACCAACTGGCAACACTGCTCACAACACTGTTCACATGACAGATGTGCAAGATCGCTATTCTGCCCTTTTCAAACTGCTCTAAATACCGAGGTCGATGTTGAAAGTCAGGCATCCTCTATGATCACTTCTCTCCCCCATAGCCAAATGATAGGGTTCTGACCCCTCCCCCATACTAAAATAACTATTTGTTTTTATGTCCCCTTAATTATATGTAAATTTGGTAACTACCTTTAGAAACGCCCTGTATAATTTGGGAAATGCACATGCATGAAATGGACTGAAAGCCACAAACATATTGCTTTGTTTATTGATATTTATACAGATGATAATTTTGCACACTTGTAACAAGTTTTTAGTCTTAGGTATTGTAACTGCCAAATAATATCCATGCTGTCCAATATTGCTATAAAATCAAAACTCACAACAAGGTCCTGGATAAGCAATAAGGTAGGGTATTTGTTAGCCGACATGTTTCGGGTTGCACCATCTTCATAGTCTATACGTTAACAAATTTTTTGAAAACAATCAATGAAATACAGAGAGATTTGTGTCCACCGATCAGAGATGGCTCCGACTGGTGGATTTGCAAGCTGGACCGAATAGAGAGCTTATGTCTTCCGGAATTATGGACTCTGGATTGTGTTTTGCACAAAGAATAGCAGCAAGCATGCACTAAACGCCAAAAGACATGGAATTGATGATGTTTTTATAAACTGACATGCCCGGACTATGGATTGCATTATGTGGGATCAACAAGATGCTTTTTTATTGAATGATTTAAGGAACTTAGGCTTTCTTGGATTAACAATGATGGAAAGTCTACTTTTGCAGACCACTTGGTTAAAAAAGGATACCGAATGATGCCAATCAAAACTGCTATGACGATACTGAAGAAAGAGACCCAGAGAAAATTCTTGTCTACAAAGCATTGGAGATACGGAAGCATCATCTACAAAACTCGATGATGGTATTGAATAATCAATTACTTTCAAAAAAGATCTGATCCTGGATGTTATTAATGGATGCCAAGACACAGGTACCATTGGGATATGATGTCATCATGAGCTCTATTCGGTCTGGCTTATTAGTCCACCAGTGAGAGCCTTCTCTGATTGGTGGACACAAATCTCTTATGTACTATAAATTTCGTTGCTTGTGTTCAAACAATTTGTACCTGTATAACCTATGAAGAGGGTGTAAACTGAAACAAATCGGGCTAATAAATGCTCTACCTTATTGCATATCCAGGACCTTGTTGTGTTTTATTTGATACCAAATAAGTTTTGAGGAATAATTACACACTCCTAAAGAAATAAAGACAGGAAAATGTTACGTCTCCACGATTTGACAAATTTTCTTATTTTTTGTTAAAGTATAGCTCTTTTCCAATCCTACTTTAACTCTCACCACATTTAAATCTACTGAAGTGCCAAAAGTCATGGGAGCCTTGTATGCAAATTTTCAGGTTTTTCTTGCATCACCTAAAAAAGGGTGTATGAATAGGCAGAGCAGTATCAGTGCTGTCAATTTGGCTATTAGCAGTCATCTGAAATTTCTTGTAATGTGATTATGGCTAAACTATGAGAATTATTAGAATTTGAATGTAGAATGATAGTTGGAGTCGAGAGGCATGGGACATTCCATTTCTGAATGGTGTGGGCATTCAACATTCCTCGATCCAGAGTGTCAAGGATGTAGAGAGAGTACCTCATTTTAGACATCACCTCCCACCATGAACAGGCAGTCACTGCTGCTAAATGCTCATGGCTAGTGACATCTGAGGAGAATGGTTCTTTGTAACAGACATATCACTGCATCAATTAACAGCCACATTCAATGAGGGGGATACTAGAAATGTGTCTACAAGGTCAGTGCAGCGAAATTTGATACTGATGGGATATGGCAGCAGAAGACTCACCGCATGACACCAGAGGCTGGGCCTCGCCTGGGTTCGAGAACATATTCATTGGACCTTAGATGACTGGAAATACAGCTTGGCCTAACGAGTCAAGATTCAAGTTGGTATATTCTGATGGTTGAGTTCAAGTGTGGCCAGACTTTAGGAGGCCATGGACCCAAGTTGTCAGGAAGGCATTGTGCAAGCTGGTGGTGGCTCCATCAAGTATGGGGCGTGTTTACATAGCAGGGTTTGGTCCTGTGATCAAATTGGACCTACCATTGACTGGGAATCGTTATGTCCAGTTGCAGACCACTTAACATTACCATAGCCTTCTTTTGGTGCAACTTGGACTTTGAGAAGTCTCGAGGAGCCTCTTTGTAGTCTATCCACTGAGCCTCTTTGAAGTCTCGAGGAGCCTCTTTGTAGTTAACGGTTGCCGTCAACATCGAGTCCTCATCACATGTCACAATGGATCAAGAAATGGGTCGTTCTTGTTGTGCAAAAGACGTCTGGAGCAGACATGAAACTGAGCTCTTTGGCCATTTCTCGTGTGGATTTATACCTGTCGGCTTCGAATGTCTTCGATTGTTTGTCGCCAACTTTCAATGGACAGGCGCGACTATCCTCATTTTCAAGGGTGCTATTGCCGCCACAGAATTTTTCAAACCATCTCCACGTTTATGTTGAGAAATTGTCCAGTCACCCCAAGCTTTGATGACATTTCGAGCTGCTTCAGCAGCATAAAATGATGTTTTTCTCTTGTGTAGACAGCATTTGCAAAACTGATCTAATCTTTCACAATGTAAGGCATTTGAACAAGTTTTTAGCATCAGCTTAAAGAGAAGAACTACAGCTTGAAAGTGTCACATGGCTGTATTAATCAAGAAATAATTTCCATACCGACTTGCTACTTATACAAAATGCAATTGGCCAGTAATTTTGCACCAACCTAATATTATTAAAAAAATGCTTTTTTTTTTTTTTTTTTAATTAACTATTATTTAATCACAGAGCTCAGAAAAAATCTGAAATATCGTGTATTATATAAAAATACATGAAGTACGAAAGGGTTAAACATTGGGTAATGGCTCCAAGCACCCTCTATAACACATGTTGCAGTGACATTTTGGCGACATTGTGATTTTTAAAGTTAGGTCCATTTTGTAATAAAAACAAAGCTACTATATAAATTTTCAAAATTTATTCTTTACCAGATACTATATAGTTTTTATTATTCTTCTACGTAGTTTCCAAATTTATTTAAACACTTGTCATAGCGCTTCATGCATTGCACCTTTGGCAGTGCATGTGGTTTTTATTTCATTGCAAATGGATGACTCCTTCTGGGTGTATGTACATTTATTTATTAAGAATATCTCGGTTTGAAATTTCCTGTACGAGGGAAAAAAATATTGAATAATGTATTTAGAGCTGTTGAAATTTTATTTGACTAACAGAAACTGGATGTATATTATATCCAGGATGTTCCAAAAGTCAGGAAAAAATTAAAACTCAATAATTCGCAAACAAATGCAGATAAAAAGGTTCTGCTTGCGCAGAAACGATTGAAATGAAGTTTGATTTTTTTTTTTCCCCCCAAGAAGAGTTAATGCTAAGAATGTTCGGTTTTCACCAGATATTAAAGCTCTGGATTACTAAAGTACAGCAATCTGCCATTTTTTAGCCCAGTTGACCTAATCATTTTATTCCGCCAGCTCTGAAATTCGGCTGAAATGAATTTTATTTTCAAAATTTTTGCCTTATAATCATCTGGAAATATATCTGACAATTGATAAAATTTGTAACTATTATTTTCCCCTTAAATTTTGTTTTCAATTAAAATTTTATACATATAAATAATGGTAAGGTGGAGATAAGTTAATGTTAATCACAGATGAATTTTTGGTTGATTTACATCTCAACATAAGCCTTTTGTTTAATAATAAACAAATAAAAGATTACACTTAACAGCTTAATAATAAATCTTAATAAATGTCTAGGCCAAAGATTGCTGATAACAACTCATGTGACCTCATACCAACCAATCAACAACCAGTATTATCTCCTAGCATTGGGAAAGATAATTCATATTTTAGTAATCCAGAGCTTCAGCAGGCATCACCATAATAAAATTGTAGGTAAATGCTGTAATTAATCGAGAAGGCCCTCTTAGTTTGACTTATGCTATCAGAATAAGGAAAGTGCCAGTGCGTCATTGCAAGCATATCGACACATGCATAGAATATGAGATGTAGAGGTCGTGTTCTGCAGTGAAAAAAATGATACGATGATTTGAAGCCACGGAGAGTCGAACAGATGGTGCAAGCGCTATAGGAGATTTCTGTAGTGTGCGAGAATTGTCCCAACAGATTGGCATTTCATAAAGCAGTGTATGGTTTATTATCCTTAAGTGGTTTTTATACAAGTTGAAACAATCATGAACTGACACCTGATGACTTTATCACTTGCCAAGATTTTGCTAATTGGGTATTTCAATAAAATGGAATGTTTTATTGAAATACATGACTGGGTTTTTGCTATGCTTTTGGACTGATGACGCACATTTCACACTTTGTGTTATGGAATGTTAAGTGTTAACATACACAATTGCCGTGTGTGGAGTACGGAAAATCTACATGCATTTGTTGAACAACCTCTACATCAGCCAAAAGTTAGTCTGGCATGGCTTCACTGCTAATTTCGTAATTGGTCCATTTTTCTTCGAGGAAGTCACAGGGACTGTTGTAAAATAGTTACCATCACTGCTGTGTGCTGTGCAACACTATTACGGACAGCTCATTCCAGAATTGCAAAGCACGGCATAAAACACGTATAGTCACCTTTATTCATGATTGAGCACTACTGCACATTGCTGCACCTGTGGAAGGACCACTCCGCTCAACATTTGGGGAGAATTGTCCGCATGCATGGCTACCCAGAACGCCCTATCTGATGCCTTTGTAACTTTTGGCTGTGGGGATACCTGAAGTCAAAAGTGCACCACGATATCTCACATCATTGGCGACTTTGAAAGCTTCCATCCGGCAACATGTCTGCCATCCAGAGAGAAATGTTGCTTAATGCAGTGAACAGTGTGATGTCTCGTCTGATGGCTGTGTTGTTGAATGACGGACGGCACTTTGAACATTTATAAGCCGTTAGTTAATCCAGCATCTTAACGTTTGAAAATGTGCATTAACTCAAGTTTGTAACCTGACAACATCATCTGCTGGTCAAAAACCAAACAATTCTAGCATTTTTTTTTTTATTTTTATTTTTTTTTTGCTGGAAAAAAATCGATTTCATTTTGACCGTTTCTGAGTTTTCAAAGCTTTTCCTGACTTTTGGATCACCCTGTATATAAAATCATGGAGCCCTGTGCTCCAATATTAGGTGATTGAAAAACAAAAGCAAATTATGCTATATTGAAATAATAAATGATATTATAACTGGAGATAAGCCTACCAAGCATCAGGTAAAGATTTTTCTATCGAAAAATGGAAGGAAAAATCTTTACCTGATGCTTGGTAGGCTTATCTCCAGTTATAATATCATTTATTATTTCATTTATCTGTGAGTTCCACAAACTTTCTGATGGTTGGATAGGAGAGATTCTCGATCTGTGAGCCAGGTGCCTGCCTCCCATTGGGCTTTCAACCATGACAACTTGGTTGTCTTTAAGACACCTTGAGTCAGCATGACTGGCCGGGTGTCTGCGATAGCCCAACTGGTAGAGGCGTCGGCCATGACAGCCGAGGTTCCTGGTTCGATCCCAGGTCGCAGAATTTTTCCTTCCATTTTTCGATAGAAAAATCTTTATGCTATATTGGTTTTATAAGTAAAATAGGGACTCTTTAGGTCCCATGCCTGATATGAATTCTCAAATTTCTTACCATTAAATGTGTTTGCTTTTTTTTAAATAGATTGTCCAGGTATTTAGCCATGAAACATAACTGAGGATGAGTGAAGAAACTGCAGAGCGTGATTTTTCTGATGCTGGAAAAGGTGGGATCGGCTTCAAAATTGGCAACGAAAGCATGCCTTCCGAAACTCAAGAAACACCAGCACCTGTAATCATTCAGAAACTTTCTCCAGTTCGACAAACTTATAGCTTTCCTGGTTCAGTGGCTAAATCAGATGTATATTCAAGGTTTCGAGTTGTCACTGAGGACATGATGAATGAGGCAATGGCAGAAGCCAAACGAAGCTATGAAAATCGTCATGGCATTATCCGGAAACCTAAACCACTTATTGGTGGTCTTGTTACTGCTGGGCGATATATAGAAAGTGACATGACTAAAGCTCATTTTGAGAAAGTAGTAAAGCAAATAAAATGGTTTTGGTTTGAAATTGAAGATTATTTAAGAGAAATCGAAACAACTTACAATGAAGGTATTTTTACAAATGGGTACATTTCACTTAATCTTCCCTTGGGTGCAACTGCCTTCACAGGCACAGCTATTAGTTTCTGCAGGTATTAGTTTCTAATCTAGATGGCTTAGCATCCCCACTACTCCAATACTTTATTCAGCTTGCATGTACTTGTGAGCAAACATCAGTTTGTGGTCACGTAGCATTGTGGATGTAGGAGCTGAAAATGTGCCTGTTAGGCATATTGTGCCCAAGGAATTATACAGGGTGCGGCGGAATGGATGGGCGTTTTTGAAACTCTTTGTATATTCAAAGGAAAGGGGGGGTGGAGGCTTTTGGCCAATGTCGTTCAACTCAGTGGAGTCTACTGTTTGTTAGTCACAATGGTTAACTGGATGAGAGAACACCGTGCGTTTGCAGTTGAGTATTTGAAATCGAGCAAGTCTGTGATTGTTTGCAACAGCCTTTCCGCAGGCACTGCCCTATTGGTTGCAACTATTTGGTCCCAAAACATGACACAATTGTGAGATGGGCTCAGAATTTCTAAGCGACTGCATCGACAATGAATCCGAAACCTCATGGTCATACTTGAAGTGTAAGAAAGGAAAATTGCGGAAAATGGGCATCATCTGCCTGATGTCACTTTTGGAACATGAATTTTGTTTTCATGATTGTTTAATGGTAACGCATAAGATTTCATTATGAAACAGCTGAGTTATATTTCAAAAACACCCATCCATTCTGCCATACCCTATGTCATCTTTTGAACTTTTGAAAATGTTTTTTTTTTTTTTTTGTATACAGTAGAAGCCTGGTTTAACATTTTTTTGCAGGGCTGGCGGGGGGAAAAAAACTTAATAAACAGGAAAACATTAAATAGATGTCGTTCTAAAAAAGAAATAAGTCATGTATGTAATAACTGAATAATGGTTGCTGCAGTTAAATTACATATTAAAATCTATACCCTATTGTAACAAGGTTATTCAAAAGTCCATGAAGCATTTTAAATATTCATAACAAGTAAACTAACCAATGGATCATAGTAAATCTTACAGAAATTAGAGAGGGAAACTCTCCAAGATTAAAAAAAATCCTGCATGCATAGCAAATATGATGTTCAGGATATGATACAAAGGAAAAGAAGATGCTGCATTTTTAGGATGGCTGCCCCGGTCCCCAGATTTAATCCGCATGGCTTCTTTTTGTGGGAGGTTCATCAAGGAGACTACCTTTGTGCCTCCATTTTCTAGTAAACTTCTGGATCTTCGCAACTGTATCATCCCTGCTGTGGATCTGGTATACCATAATATGTTGGCATGTGTATGGATGAAATGGATTATTGCCAAAGGTGAACACATTCAGCCTCTGGGAAATTTATTATTATGCTCAAAGTGGGTTAGATTATTGCTTACAATGCTAACTATTATCTTGGCACTGATCCCTTGAGGGAATATTGCACCAAATCCAAAAACACACATTCCGGCCCTGAGTGGAATATGAACCTGCGACTCTCCAATTCCGAAAGCTACAAGAACCTGCGCCCTAGTGCTCTCATCCTCTATATCGGTATAATAAAATTTAATATTCATGCATATGATTTATATATTTCAAAATCTTTCTATTGTGTTAGACATATGAAGTATAGAGGCCTTTGCAATACATTTTTATTGATGAATAAAATCACCAACCAGTTTCGCTATCTTTTCTCAGCTTTCTCAGAGTCATGGAATGAATAGCTGTTATTCAATGTCAAAAATATTTAGCAGTGGCGCAATTGGTTAACTTCGCTTTCATGTCCCCAGTGGTGCAATTGGTTAATCGTTTGTGGCATGAGCCAAAGGTTCCTGGTTTGAATCCAGGCTGTGGAATTTTTTCATATTTTTCATCAATAATTTGAACAGCCGAGATATGGTGTAAGATAAAACTCTCACAGAACATTCATGAGTTATTCTTTAATGAATATTATACCTTGGGAAAGATAGTCCCAGCCTGCAGACTAGGTAACTACTCTAGCCAAGCCCTAAGGACATGTAAATAGCGTTTAGTTTTCATGTCCCCAGTGGCACAATTGGTTAATGCGTTGGTGGCATGAGCCAAAGATACTGGTTCGAATCCAGGCTGTGGAATTTTCTTTAATATTTTTCATCAATAATTTGAACAGCTGAGGTATGGTGTAGGATAAAACCCTCACAGAACATTCATGAGTTATTTTTTAAATGTTTCATGGTTTTATGAATAACCCTGTATAGTACAGTAATGCAGTACAGTTCTTAAAAAGAAATCTGTAATGTTTGGTTGAGTCGTATTTTTTATTTCAAAAGCGACCCTCTCAATCACTGAAAGGCTATGTAAGTGCAATTCTTGCTTGTGACTGCTGAACAAGTTTGTTATCCAGTCCTTTTAAAGCAGTAGTAAAAGAAGGTGCCACTACCTTTTACAGCTAAAGAGCACAACTTGTGCTTAGAAGCCATTTCTATGATGGAAGTTTGAAAGTTAAGTGATTTTTGGAGGTCCACACAAATATCACTTCTTTCCCTTGAAAAAATGTGCTTGAAGAGGAAATTCTAATGACTTTCACCTACTGGAAAACTGAAAAATTTTTCATTATTCATCCATCATCATGCAACTCACTCTGCCCCTAACCTATCCCATGCATGATTTTCTCGTATGAAAAAAATGTGCAATGCATTTTGGGAAAATGAAAATTTTGATTTGGCACTATATTGTGAAAAAATGTTAAAAGCAGGAAACTACTAAATAGAGAAAATGTAATAAATAGGAAATACAATTAATAGTGATAAAGAAAAGTTGGGACCAACAGGGGGAAAATGTAATATATTTGGAAAAACATTAAATGGGGTTTCTACTGTATTTTGTTTACAAGAAATATTTCTAATTACTTTTCAACCATTTAAACACTTATGAGCCTATTGGACACGTTCAATTTTGACTTTTACGTAATTGAGAATTGATTCATTATTTAAATTTAAAATGAGTTTAGTCTCCTTATAATGGGGAAAATCGTGAAATAATAAAACAAAATTTAAATTAAAGTCACCAATCTTGAAGAAACTTGGGAGATGAAGGAATGTAGTCTATTGAAGATTTGTTGATGGTAGAAATAAAACCAGTCTATTGAGGATGTAGATGAAGTTCTTGTGCAGATGATGTTGATAGGGGAAAACGATTATCTTGAAGTACAGATGAAATTTTGAAGGGTTGATCCAAATTTTTGGGATAAATTTCATATAAAAACGTTTTCGAGAATTTTTTTCTCATCATCAGTTGATTAAATATTTGAATGTTGAAAAACGGTTGAAATGAGAATTTTAACAATTGATATTTTTTCTCATCACCTTTATATCAATTGTTAAAATTCTCATTTCAACTGTTTTTCAACATTTAAATATTTAATCAACTGATGATGAGAAAAAAATTCTCGAAAACGTTTTATATGAAATTTATCCCAAAAATTTGGATCAACCCTTCAAAATTTCATCTGTACTTCAAGATAATCGTTTTCCCCTATCAACATCATCTGCACAAGAACTTCATCTACATCCTCAATAGACTGGTTTTATTTCTACCATCAACAAATCTTCAATAGACTACATTCCTTCATCTCCCAAGTTTCTTCAAGATTGGTGACTTTAATTTAAATTTTGTTTTATTATTTCACGATTTTCCCCATTATAAGGAGACTAAACTCATTTTAAATTTAAATTATCATTTAAACTCCTTAAATCAATAATTGATTCATTATGCTCAACAGATGGTTAAAGTTGCTAATGAAGGAATTACATGTGCAATTTTTGTAATTTTCTAACGAAACTTTTGTAATTGCTGCTGCTTTTCTTTCAAATTTTTAAAGTGCGCCTTCATAATGAAAATTTTGAATCTCGTAAACGAGATAAAGAAGAAGACTTGAAACGCCAGCGCAGAGTGTCTGAATTCAATGCACGATCTTGTCGAATAGTCTATGATCTTCAACAACAAACAAAAGATGTCTTTGGATTTCTTGATAAGCATGATAATAAATTAAACAAGCTGGTAAAAATAATAACAAAAATAATTTTTAAATAAATCTTTTAAAATTTGCAACATTTAAATAAATTTATTTCTCTAAATTAGAACTTAAAGAAATTGCACAGTATCCATCGTGGTGTCGTATCTTCTTTGCATAATTTATTATCAAGGTTACCAGACTACGATTTAGATCGTGGCCTACCACCTGTTTATCATCAGTTAGCCATGCTTATTCGACGTCTTGCCCAGTGTTGTTATCAATTGGAATTTGGACACGATATTCATATCATTCGAAATTTGGAAGTAATTTGTGACTTGGAATATTAATTTCTGAATCTTTATAGAATTGAAAATGCTTAAATGATTCTTGGGCATTATATTTCAACAAATTATTTAAAAAAAATTTTTTTTCCTTGATTCCAGAACATTCGTCAAAAAGTTGAGACAGCTGATAAACCTGAAGTACATGACTTGCCATTATATAAATTGGCTCCAGATGCTAAGAGACCTCCCTGTCCACCTTGGAAGTCAGGAATGAAAGGGAAGCCTCCAATCATTTGGCAAGAATATGATGCCCATAATAAAGGTAGATAATAATAATATTGGGCCAAATGACTGAATATTGTAGCTTGAGTTTTATGCGAGTGCAAGCTCACTTGAGGCACACTAGCCAGCTGAGTCGTTACCCTGATCAGTTCACATCAAGATACCCTAAAGCCACAATCTCAGATGAACTACTGATCGGTTGACATTTAAGACAGAAGTGATGCAAAATTGAAGGAGTCTTCTCTGTAGAGTACATGTGTAATACAGTCGAATTTGAGTAACTCGAACTCTTGATAACTCAGATTCATGGTTAACTCAAACGATACTGTAAGTCCCATCCCCCAGAGTATTTAATTATTAGAAATTTCACTCGTTAACTCAAACAAATTTTTAATATATCCCGGATAACTCGAAGAAATATTTGGTTTTAGTGAATATATTCGTAAATTTAAAACTATATTAAAATATTTCACAAATTAATACAATACGGACCAAGTTCAATTCTTCATCAACTTCCTTGTTAGATTCAGGAGCACTCGAGCGAATTCCCCCCCCCCCCCTTCCTTCTCTTCTCACGTGCGTTAAAATGCCCCCAACTTACTGCTTAATGCCCTCTCTGAAGATATCGCCCACTTTGAGAAATGCTGATCTATATGAACAACTTCACTTTAAAAATGCACAATTTAAATAATTCATTATAAAGCATACGAGTCGTTAGAAAGAAAAATTACATGAGATAGAGATAAGATTTTAGGCTGTGGCTATATAAACGTTGACCGGGTTTCAACGGAAGCAACATGTCGGAGGGCGGTCCTGACCGTGTGCTCATTATTGCAAAAAAAATATCTTGCGATTTTTCAAGAAGTAAGGGGGGGGGGGGAAAGGAGTGGTTTCAAAAAAAAAATAGTTGAAGAAAGACTATTGTTGTACCTGATAAAATTACTTAAAGTATTTAATTCTCCAAAAATTTAGAAATGTTTTTCTGACATGCAAATAAAATTGATGATACCCTTAGGCACTAGACAAAATGAATGGCATGACAAGCAGCATTTTTAATAATTTTTTTAAACTTTTAAAAAAAAATTGTATATAATTTATCATTTAAACATATCGCTAAGCGTGAAAAACATGCACCTGGTCAGTCACAGCTATACGGTGTCTCATAAATAGAGGTACAAACTTTAACAGGAAGTAGAGAACATGAAAAGGATTGAGGCCCGTCATCGTACTACGCTTTGCGGAAAAAGAAAAAAAAAAGCTAACAATTTACATCGTGCTACGAGTCACTTCCAGCAATGTCAAAGCTGTATACAAGAATCGGGACCCGGTCACCATTTACGTAGCCACAGCGTTTTAACCAAAAAATTTGCATTATATTTTTCAGAAAAGAATTACATGTTTTTTATATAGTGTGTCCCAAATTGATGCATACACTCTTTGAAGCATTATAGCTCAGCAGCAAAATGAGATAGAAATATAAGGTTTGTTGTGTATGATCCAGACTGCACTGGAAAAGCATAGCAACACGTTCGTTATTGTTCATTTGTTTATAAACCATAATGGTGGCGAGACTTTCATTCAATGAACGTAAGTGGATACTGAAGTATTATTGGAAAGTGGAGAATGTTGTTGAGGTTCAATGACATTGGAGGGTTGAATTTGGAACACCACTGCCAACAAGGGGCTTTCCTCGATCACACATTCAGTCACAGATGGATAGGACGAAGATGAAGTGCTACGGAGTTCCCGATTTAACCCCTCTCGACTTCTACCTTTGGGGATCTTTAAAGAACACTGTGTACGCCGCAAACCCACAAATACTGATGGAATGAAGAGATCAGATTGAACATTCCATCAATGATATTCCATTAGCTACAATTCAATCGGTATGTCCCTCTGTTCTACATCGGTGTTGGAAGTGTACTGAAGGTGGACATTTTGAACATGTACAGGCTTAAGGAAGTTTAAGGAATAAAATACAACAAAGCTTTTATTTTTATCTCCTTTCGTTGCTGAATTATAACGTTTCAAAGAGTGTATACATCCATTTGGGACATTCTGTAGTTTTTTTTTGTTGTTTTTTTAAATACAAAAAACTGAATTTAAATGTTTTAAACTCTCAATGTTATATTTTTACAAAATTAAATCTAAAAGTTTTATCAAAACGTTATACAGTAAAACCTCGTTTTTACGGGGACTGATAACATTTATTCGTAAAAGACAAACCAAAAAAAATATAACAATAGGCACTGAATTTTTAATAAGCAATATTTTTAATACAAATAGGCTTATACACTGATTAAGTATTCGAGTTTTGAAACTATTTAAGAATTGTTGTCTGATGCATATTTGAAGTTAATCATTATTTAAGTAGTTTGAACATTCAAAAACACTGTCAAAAATATCGTCTGGTACATTTTTAGTTGCATACAGTTGGTTTTTTAGAGGATGTTGCTTTGACTGTCGTATATTTTCCAATTCCTCGTCATTGTCATCTTCATGTTCTTCTTTGCCGCCATCTTTAATAAGATCGCAAATTTCGTTATCATTTAACGCCGGAGAAGTTAAAACGTTCACATCAATATTAACAAACTCGGAGAATTTAGTTTGAAAATTCAGCTTACTTTTCAGGATTTCCCACTCTTCAAAACCTTCAAGTTTGCTATCAACATCTTTGGTGCGACTGCAAGTTCAGTTTCACTTTCGTTTGCATTACTTATGGCACCCTCTGTTGGTGACAGTGGAAACTAGTTCACTTAATCATCAATCGCAACGGTGATAACATAAACCAAGTGGACAAAATGCAATCAGGCTGCTCACGCAAAAAATTTTCACTTTTTTAGTAAAATATTTTACTACCAATTACAACTTCTAACTTCGTAAAATACGGAATTTCGTAAAATGCGAGTTCGTAAAAACGAGGTTCTACTGTATTATATTTTTTTTTTTTTTCATAAAAGAATTACTTGACACTATAGTTTTTGCAAAAATACAGAAAGCTGAATTTATAATTTGCAAATGTTTAGACTATTCGATGTTAAATACCTTACACATTTGTTAAAAAATGCTTGATTTTTTCAGGTCATTAGAAGTTATTTTTAAAATTTTGTCAATTTTTTTTAAATTATGTTGTCAATGACTGCTTATCAACTTCGGGTACATTTCCAACCAAATTTGTAAAAGAAACGCCTCACCATCACAAAATGGATGAAGCAATTTCAGGTGGGCCCCTTAATGTAAAGGGAAAAGCTCTGATGCCCGAGGACGCGAGTTCGAGGACGACGAGGATTTTTTCAGGGGGAAAATCCTGAGATCATGCACTTCCTTCAGAAGGGAAGTAAAGCTGTTGGTCCCCTGTAGTTGTTTGCCGGCTGCACGTTAAAGAACCCTTGCGAGGCAAAATTTGCGGCCCCTATAACGCCGTCCTGAAATGACCATGGCAGTTAAAAAGGACGTTAATACCAAACAAACCAAACCAAACCTAAAGGGAAAAGCACAGGGCACCTACCTGTCAACAATGAAATAAACATTTATACAGATTACTCACTAAGCCCCAGCAAGTCAACATATCGTGTCAACAGAGAATGATAATCCCTTGATGTGCCTCACCCCTATAGATCTCCCGACCGAATTCCTTATGCTTTTTTTCCTTTTGGGTTATTCTAAAGTACAAGATGTTTGTACCCCCACTTCCACAGGAGTTAAAGCAGTGCATAGATGATGTGGTTGACTCAATCAGGCTGTGCTAGCGCAGGAATGGTAAGAGTTGGACGGTCATCTAAATGTCGGCCATATCACAAATACCACGTACGTCGAACTTTGCTGAATGTCTGTAGAAACTTAAGACAGTTATCCTTTTGTTATTTTGGCTTTTATGAAGTAAATTCATTATAGCAGTCATAATATGTTTTCTTTTGTACCATTTATTTTGATTAACACTGATGAGTTAATGACAGTTGTAAAAGAAAAGAAGGACGAGACACAAGAACCTTGGAATAAAATAAAAAATGAAAAACAGGGTGGTAAGACCCTGAAAAAAGCTAACGATTTGGGTGGAGGCTATTCTTTGTCAATGCGAAGAGTAAAACTAATGAAGAAAATACAAGAATGAAAGAAAGTGATAATAGGAAGTATTAGAAGACGTCTTATATACAGACAACAGGGGGGGGGGGGGGATATTGGCTAGAGAGAAAAAGAGAACCGATGGGAAGTCTGGAAATGAAATAGAAGACGTGCTGGGATAAGACAAGAACGAGAACCAGTGGGAGATGATAAAAGGGCAGTGAGAAAAATGCAATAGGATAACACATAAGAATCAAAGTGACAGAAATTGTAAAAGGAACCGTATAAGAACCTTCTGCATATAAGAGAAAATTTTCAATTCCCCAACAGTCCTCTTATATGCAAGTTCGGCTGCAATTAAAAAATAATAACAGGACCGAATAATAAAAATGAAGAGAAAAGAAGAAAAAATATTGAAAAAAGCAAAACTTACTGTATTAATCAAAACTGAAT
>JAHWFO010050472.1:776360-792313 GCA_023313115.1 Rhysida immarginata
AAACTGAAAGACAAGAGCACAGAAAGAAACTTTAGAAAGGCCTTCGACAAATTGGGAATTGCTAGAGATGTCGAATTGTATGTCGATGATCATTTAATAATAACATTATTATTGTAGAATGTTCAGTGCTTTTAGATTGGTCTAACAGCTGTAATAATTGTTTAATATTAAATTGTTTCTTAGATTTCTATTCTTAGATTTGGTTTGAAAACGAGACTATTTACAGTAACATAGGGCATTTGTTTGAATTTTCGTTATGAATTTTTAATTTTCAAATTTTCTTAATCTAGAATTTTTTCTGAATGTTAATTTAGGAAAACGTCCACCTGGGGAAGTATCCAATCAAATTATGGACTTAATTGATTTGTCTACCGGTCAGGGGTACATAGCACCTGTCCAATTGCAGTCGGTATTGTTAAACACTTTATACAAAATGCTCTTTTAAATATATAATGTTAAACTATTTTTAAGCTGATAAGTTAATGTTTATTATTTAATAGGGTATTGAAAGGTTTTTGCGGCTGAGGTCTCCTAGAAGGGGTGAGAGGTCAAAACTAACAGGTAATGCCTTTAAAATACCTGCCATTGGAGGGAAGCTAGCAGCAGCACTAGGTGGGCAAGGAAATCTTACAGAAGAAGAATTTGATGCCATTTCAAAAAGGTAATTTACTGGAGTGAAATCACGACAATAAAAAAAGCTTTTAAGAAATTCTCTATTATTGAAAAAAAAACTTCAAACTGCATTTGTTGAATTCTTGAAAGCTTTGTAATTAATTGAAAATGAAAAATACACCCCCAAATTTATTAAAAATACACAATATTGGACATTTTAGAAAGCACGTGTACTTGAAATGAAGCAGAAATAACCCAGTTTATCTCTTGATCTTTAATATCCAGGTTATCTCTGGGTGTCCATTACAAAAGATCCCAGTTATATAGAAAACGTGGTTATGTAGGAGGGTGAATCAAAAAGTAAGTTAGACTCTGCACCATCTGTGGTCAAAGAGCGCCGACATCATTTGCCATTTTTTAAGATTGGAATGTCTATAATTGCAATGTGGTATGATCCCACGTGTTCATGGGTTTACTGTGTACGCAAGAGTATTGTTGTCATGGCACAGCTACTGGTTGTACACTCCAAGTTGGAGATTCGCGGAACAATCCGTTTTTTATGGGCGAAAGGCTTAAATTGCGCTGAAACCCTTAAGGAAATTTGCAGTGTCTACTGGGATATTATGATTTCTCATCCTTCAATTGTGAAGTGGTGCCAGCAGTTCAAAAATGGATGCTCAGATTTGATGGATGAATACCGTGCAGGAAGACCATCCACGTCCAACACTCCCAAGCACATTGCTCGCATTAATGAGATGATTCTGGAAAGTGAAACATGACCTGGAAGGAAAAAATTCCGCACTGATGACGATGTCAAAGAAACAGTGCTGACATGGTTGAGAAACGCTGGAGTGGATTTTTACTGCAGTGGCATGGGAAAGTTAATTTCATGTTCAGACAAGTGTTTACAGTTGTTGGGTGATTATGCAGGGTGTTTCAGAATTCATTGTACAAACTTCTAGGGGAGTTAGTATGGGTGATTCTAAGCAAAAAAGTTCATATGAACATGCGTCCAAATTTGAAAGATAACTGAGATATGAACAGAAATAAAAATGCCGCCACCAAGATCAACAAGTTAATAACTCAGGTTCTGTAAAGCCTAGATTAATGAAATTTGGGGGAATAACAGGGTACAAAAGACTGTGTATACCGTTAAAATTTGATCGAATTCCAACAAGAAGTTTCAGAGTTACTCATTCAACATCATAAAACGTGCTCACTTGTGAGTAATAACTAGCACTTGTTACACAGTCAAAATTATAACTCACAAGTGAGCACGTTTTATAATGTTGAATTAGTAACTTGGAAACTTCTTGTTGGAATTCGATCAAATTTTAACAGTATACACAGTCTTATGTACCCTGTTATTCCCCCAAATTTCATTAATTTAGGCTTTACAGAACCTAAGTTATTAACTTGCTGATCTTGGTGGCGGCATTTTTATTTCTGTTCATATCACAGTTATCGTTCAAATTCGGACCCATGTTCATATGAACTTTTTTTGCTTATAACCACCCATACTAACTCCCCTAGAAGTTTGTATAATGAATTCTGAGACAGCCTGTACAGAAACGTGAAATTTCTGTGTAGAAAGTGGTGCATGTTTTCTCAGAATGTTTGTATGGGCTCTTAACTTATATCTGTTTTTACTATTTCAGAGTGTAACTTACTTTTTGATTCACCTTCGTAACTTACAAGGGGAAGACCAGGTCTGTTAAGCTTGGATTTAACTGAAATTTAAATATGTTGTTACGCACCCCTCCCACTATTATATGGCAGAGTAACTAATGCTAATGGGCATTAGTTAACGAGATATAATCATTTAAAGTTAGTTATGTAGGTTATTAATGTATACAGTGGGGTCTCGGCTAACGAACGCCCCTGCTAACGAACAATCCAGTTAACGAACAGGGCATTCATACGTTTCCGGTATCGGCTAACGAACGGAAGTAGGGAGCAAAATAAAAAATAAAAAAACAAGTACGCGCGCGCTAAGATCGAATAACAGGTGCACATTTATTACTTCCGTTTCGACAGCTGCGAGTTCCACATGTTCTGCAGTGATACAACGGATGTTTAGATGAAGACGTCACGTGTTGATGTTTTCATGTGAACATAAAGCGGTAAATTAAAAATGTCTTAAATTATTTTTGTTTTTTTTTAATTAAGCATTTTAAAAAAGCTTTAAAAAAAGAATTTTTAAGCCGCTATCCTTTTTAAATTTTCGTTGTTGGTTTATTGTTAGTGTACACATAGTTGTCTTAGTTTAGTTAGGTTAATTTTGTTTTGTTCTTATGAAAATCACCAAGTTGACTGATTATGACAAAATGTATTTTGTTTTATTTTTGTGTTTTGTTTTAATGTTTGTATTTTACCTCAAATGAAGTGTTAAATAAAATAAAATTAAATTAAATTAAAAATTAAATTAAGTAAATTTATTTTCTATTGGTTATTTTTTAAGTTCTGGAACCAATTAAAATCGTTTTCACACTTTCTTATGGGAAAACGCGATTCGGCTAACGAACAATTCAGTTAGCGAACAAGGTTCTGGAACAAATTACGTTCGTTAGCCGAGACCCCACTGTATTTACAAATTCAGAGAGTAGTCATTCAAGTAGTCAGCGTGGTCATGTGGGTAAGTTGGTAGATTCTAATGCTAAAGGTACTAGGTTCAAATCCTGCTCCTTTACCAATTTTGTTTTTAAACACGTTTTTGAACAAATTATATATTTATTTTATTTATTTATTTATTTATTTATTTATTTATTTATTTATTTATTAATAAATTAAACTTACAAAAGATATCACACCAGAGCCATTATGGCCTGAGGCCGGCAAGGTAGGTCTCTGGTGGACAACGAAATCAAAAAATAACAACACACAACAATGTAATATAAGATTAATAGAAAAAGAAAAAGCTATTAGTAAGGTTAGAATTCAATAGAGTTAGTAGATAAAAGAATTTTTAAATTCCTTTTAAAGATGGTAACTGATGGAGATGACCGAACGTCTTCAGGTAATTTGGACCACCAACTAGCCCCCGCATAAGAAACACTGCAACGTTGATAATTACTCTTCGCTGCAGGCAATCGAATAGAATTTGCAAAACAGGTTGAGTAAGTGTGAAAGTCACAATGTCGGTTCATAAAGTGAGGAAATTGTTAATAACTTTATAAATAAAAGTTGATAATTGTAAAATATAGATCTGATGTATAGTATTAATTTCAGATAAGTTAAACAGATGGGAAGCTGAAGCCGGTAAACGGCATTTATAAAGAATCCGCAAAAACCATTTCTGGATACGAAAAAGTCGAGTTATATTAAATTTAGATGAAGAGCCCCAGAATTGGATTCCATAGCATAACGAGGCATGGATTAGGGAATAGTATAATAGGAGCAGTATCGAGGAAGGGAGATAATGTAAACGCGAAATCATCCCTAGTCTCTGGCTAAGAGTATTGATCAACATATTAATATGAGCATTCCAGGATAAATCGCAAGATAAATATAAACCCAGATACACTTAAGCAAAGTGATACACTACCCAGATAGATATAAACCCAGATAAATAAAGTGTGGGAAGCAAAAGAGTAGAGTTATAAAAAATTGATAAATTAGACTGGGAATTACACTTATTACGTTGATAAAAAACAATATATTTGGTTTTACCAGTATTTAATGAGAGTTGATTAAATGAGTTCCAAAAACTTAGGGTTATAAGGGCTTGCTTAATTGATGAAAGTATTGCAAAAAGTAGATCCAATTGAAAAAGTATAAGGGCTTGCCAGAAATTGAAAAAGTAGATCCAATTGAACAAGAATTTTTATTCAATGAACTATATGACATGGCCAATCAAGAACAACGCAATATTACTGATCAAGTTATTCGAGAAGTTCAATATCATGATTCTGGTTTGAATGTATTTTGTCAATACTTAGCCAACTACTTATCTAAGTTAGTTTTAGACGAATTGGACTTATCTGTGAAGAATAGTGTTCATTTAGTGGAAAAACTTAAGGATGTGACGTTAACGGAGGATTGCATATTAGTATCCTTTGATGTCACCTCCCTTTTCCCCAATCTCCCTATAAAAGAAACTATGGATTTCTTGAGAATGGTACTGTTGGAGAACAAGCTAGAACAAGAAGTTACAGACGACATCCTTTCCTTGTGCAACCTTTGTGTTAACAACAACTTTTTCCAATTTAATGGCGAATTCTTCCACATGGCATCAGGAACCCCTATGGGAAGTTGTTTGAGCCCCATATTGTCAGAAATTTTCATGAGAAAATTCGAAGCAAGACTGGCCTCGACGGAAGAATATTTCCCGGAAGTGTGGTATCGATATGTGGACGATGTTTTCGCCATAATCGATACCAACAAAACAAACGTGCAATCTTTTCTCAACTACATTAATAGTTTTTATCCGAGTATACAATTCAAGACAGAGTTGAAAGAAAATGGAGCCATCCCCTTCTTGGACATCAGAATTATTCGAACAGGGAAAAAGTTGGAATTCGATGTTTATCGAAAGCCAACGCACACCGATGTTTATATACACCACGATTCCAACCATTGTTGGAGCCAAAAGTTGTCGGCCTTTGTGTTCCTAATTGATAGGGCACTCAATTTACCCTTGTCCAAGGAAAGGTTTAAGACGGAAATACAACGAATACAGGAGATTGCTAGATCGAACGGGTATAAAATTGGACTCGTCAAAGACCTGCTTCGAAAAAGAAGTTTCGTCAAGGAAGTAAAAGACTCAACGACCCTCAGCAACAAACCTACTTCAACATACAGATTACCGATTGCTTTCAATAGGACTTTGACTGCCAAATTACGACCCATTTTTAAAGCGAACTTGACTGTTGCCTATAAAAATCCAAACGTATTGAGGAACCTCTTGGGAAACCCAAAGGACAAAACTCCTCCTTTACTCCAACCAGGGATATACGAAATAGCATGTGGGAAATGTTCCAAGGTCTACCGAGGGGCAACCTGCAGGAATATCCTCAAAAGATTTAAGGAACACACAGCCCATGCCAGATACGGACGCCCAGAAAAATCAGCTGTGGCTAAGCACATGCTGGATACAGGACACGATATTTTACTGAAGGACTGCAGACTAGTTAGACACGTGAGAAACAGGAACGCACTCGATACTTTTGAAACACTGGAAATCGCCAGGAAGAACCCAGACTCACTACTGAATGGAGACACGGGCCCCATAGGAGATTCAACGTTAATTAAATCATTGAAGCTGTCTAATTGTTGATTTTGGTTTTTGTATAATGTGTAAGGTTTTGTCCATTTTTTCGATTTTTTGTTTTGTATAGATTTTATTATCGCTTTTTGTATTTTGTATTATTTGGCGGCCTGGGTATTTCTCCTAGGTCCGCGCTTTTGTAAGAAGAGGTTCCCTCGTTCTTCATTGGCTGTCCTTTTTGCGAGGTAGCAGTGATAGGAGGATCGGTAACCTGTTCCCTATAAATATGTTTTGCGATTTGTATCGATTATTCCTTTGACATTGAATAATGAACCCAAAGGGTTCGAAATACGTATATGTCCAGTAAAAATATTTTGTGGATAAGAGGTGTTTCTTCTGTTATGATGATTGTAAATTAGAAATAGAGAAATCTGCAAATGAAAGAGTTATATCATCAGCATAGCATATAATCAAAGGGATAGATAGATTAAACGAAAGATCATTAATAAATAAATTAAATAATAACGGAGAAAGAATCGAGCCTTGAGGGACCCCCCTGATTACGAATTAACAGAGCAGAAGTAACATTAGCGAGACTAAGAGAATAGGATCTATCTGATAAAAAATCAATTAACCAATTTAAGGGGGGGCCACGAATATTATAAAACGAAGAAAGTTTTAAAACTAAAACTGAAATAGGGATAGAATCAAAGGCCTTAGTATAGTCCAAGAATAAAGATACCACAAACTTCTTATCAGCCATATGTGAACTAATAAAGTCCGTTAAAGCAAACCATGCCGTATCAATACTCCGGGTTGGGGTAAAACCATGCTGAAACCTCGAAATCAATTTAAATTCCAAGACGAAACTTGAAAGACAGATAAAAAATAATTTCTCAAATACTTCTGAAAATATAGGCAATATTGATACAGGACGATAATTACGAAAATCTTTTGGATCACCACTCTTAAATATCGGAATTATCCTGGAAACACATAAGCTTTTCGGAAACGACCCCATCTCCAAAGATAAATTAAATAAATAAGATAAGGGGAAGGCCACAAAAATCAAAACGTCAGAATGTAATCCTAAAGGATCAGGAAAAGTCGAACTCTGTAGTCGACGAAATATATTAAGAATTTCCTCAGAAGAAGAGGGAAAAGCAAAAAAAAGTAAGGAACAGAAAAAGGGTAAAAATTAGAAGAGACGGAAGTAACGTTTGCAAAAACTCAGATAACATATCAGTAGTCAACTTATCAGGCCTGGAAAACGGAGTAATATTCTGAGAGCCATCTGGTATAAGATTTTTAATTTCTTTCCATTTACTCTTACTAGAATAGATTCTATTGAATAGTTAAGCATAATATTGAGATTTAGCAATCTTGATAGCTTTCCGGACTTGATTTGATATATCTTGAAATTTAGCCCTAGTTTTGGGCCCAGGTTTCCTCCGAAATTTACGATATAATGTATTCTTACATGCTATAAGAGTCATAATATGCGTATTCATCCATGGCTTTATAAAAGAATATTTGGGATTTTTACTAGTAGAAACTAAAACCGGAAAGTAACTAAAACTAATTTTAATTATTAAACACATGTTTTTATAATTTTTGCATATTATATTTCATTTGAGGAATATAACAAATTATTTATTTTTAATAATTATTATACATATTATAATATTATTATACAGGGTGGATATAACAATGAGCCCCAACTTTTTTGTTTTCGTAACCGAAGCATATATGTCAGTTTTGATGAATCGAATGAATAGGAAGTTATGAAAATAAAAAAAAAAAGAGGGGGGGGGGGACTCACTTTTCTATCCACCCTGTATAATAATATAATAATACTAACTTATTAAAAATAAATAATTTGTTACCTTCCTCAAATGAAATATAATATGCAAAAAAATTTTCAAAGTGTTTTTAATAATTAAAATTAGTTTCATATATATTTTGTTCAAAAACATGTTTTAAAAAAATTAAATTAAATTGGTAAAGCAGCAGGATTTGAACCCAGGATCTTTAGCATTAAAATCTACCAACTTACCCACATGACCTCGCTGACTACTTGAATGACTACTCTCTGAATTTTTAAATATACATTAATAACTTACATAACTAACTTTGAATGATTATATCTCGTTAACTAATGCCCATTAGCAAGAGTTACTATGCCATATAATAGTGGGAGGGGTGGGTAACAACTTATTTAAATTTCAGTTAAATCCAAGCTTAACAGACCTGGTCCTCCCCTTGTTAGATAAAAAAGATTAGGGGAAAAATATCTTAGTTATTGACGTCATAACTGAAACAAAGGAGTCATAACAAGGATTTTTTCATTTTCATTTAAAATGGTGCCAGATTCCCTAGCTTACTCGCATAATAATTTTGCTGGGACCCTATTTTATTTGTTTAGAATTATAGGAAAGAAGTCTAAATTCATCACTGGGCCTCTTGCATAATACGGGCCCAAGACCGTTATCTTTTTAAAACGTGTTTTATCGTCAATGAAAACATTATAGGCCGCAGCCTACGACCCATTCTCTTGTCTGTCTTGATCAAAGGAGGTATGACATCACAAAATGGACAACATGACGAGGCTGACACGTAAATGTGAAAAATGATGTCACAACAAACTAGTTCTTTTCCTCTGTAGTGGACACCACAAAAGGTTTGAGTTTTTAAAAATATAACTCTGAATCTTTAAGTTCTGGAACTTAAGTAACTGAAATATTTTTGGGAGTGGACGTATAGCATATATCTAAAGAGTATTCAAATCCAAGAGAATCTACAATACAAGGTACTGACTTAAAAGGGGAGGGAGAGAAGCCGATTTTGATGTGTTGTTGAGATGATAAAACAAAATATATTGGGAGAATTAAGAAGGCACTGCTTAAATATGGGTCGACTCACTTTGTTTTGCCATGATTTTCTGAAAAAGTGGATGGTCATCTGCACGTTCAGCTTGTTAAGTCTATACAAACTTTACAAATCATGTTCATTGCAGGTTCTAGTCATGTGCTCCTCAACACATGTATAAGTGGCTTTAGTGCTTGATATTCACTAAAATGTGGTTTGACTAAACACTCTTCCTCATTCTTAAAACCATCTGGAAAATTCAAAAACTTCTATACTTTATAATGTATATCATATCTGAAAATCAAACCGTGGAGTACTACAGCAACATGACCGACACGCAAAAACATTAACATGACTTTTAACAAAAACAAACTTAAGAATCATTGTCCATTTACATCCACGGCCCATAAATGTAATGCATATCGACCAATTCTTCATTACTTAACCGATGCATCCTGCTCTTGAAATACACATGCAAACATTGCCGTCTAGTGGTGGCTGGTCACGTTTTCGGACACAACTTCCTATGTAAAACTTGTTCGTCAGGGTCTGACAGACCAGCATACAAATTTTGTAAACAACATTTTGGGACATCCTTTAGATGTAGGACCACTAATGCATTATAACCACCAAATACCAGTACCCCAGCATGGGTTATGGTACATTAATGGCTTTCCAGCCCTACCGGGCCACCAGGAAGGGTGGGACAATGGTGACTCCATAATAATGTGATATTTTTGAAAAACTGATTTTATGGAACTGGATGGGTCGTTTGAAATAGATTGCATGACTGCAAGACACATCCCCAGGGATACCTTATGTAACAATACTGGGGCAATCTGAGCACTTAAATTTTTGGGACTTTGGGGCCCCATTTCTCAGGCCTAGGTGGCTGGAACCTGAAAGCCCAAACATGTATTCTACATTCATCAAGTGCTTCATGCTGGCAAAGTTTGGTCAAAATCGGCATGGTAACAATTCGGGCACTCTCCTTATGAGACAAAATGCTCCCATTTGCAATATCACCCATTTACATAATGTGTTCTTGTGCACCTTTCTTAAGGTAATATGCTGTAGAAGACTATTTATCATTCTTTGAGTAAAACTATTTACCATTCTTTTATAGGTGGAAGAAATTGCAGAATGAGTTCATAACAGAAGTAGAAGGTGAAATAAGTGCTAGACTTCAGCCATTGCTTCGGGAAGCCAAGGTATAAACATTGGGTGTTCTATCCAGAAATTTTAACAGTAGGGTGACAGGTAAACTGCTATACACTGTCCAATGGAAGAAAAACTAGGCGTGTCTAATTAAATTCCCAATTTCAATTGTTAGACATTGTTGCTAAATAAAATTAACAATGATTAACAATTGAAATTGGAAATTTAACTGGACACGCCCAATTTTTCTTTCGTTGGACAGAGTATAGGTGAACAAAACAACATTCAATTAGCTGAGGTGGCCAATAAATTAGTTTGGCAGTTTACCTATCCGAAAGGGAGTAGGGGAGAGGGGAATGCAACCTTTTATACTTTTAAAATTGTTTAAAATGTGTTATTAAATAAATTTGTTTTTGTTTTTTCCATACAGAAAGTTGCAGATTCGCAGAAAAAAACTTACAAAGTTGCTCATGTTCAAGTCAATCCACCTCCTGAGGCTCTAATGAGACTTGAGGAAGCTTACTGGAAATTGCAAGATCCAATATTAAGGCTGCAAGACTCCCAAGGATCTCAGAGTGAAGAATATATGTTAAAACAGAAGGTACGTTTAAAATTATATCTGAAAGTTTTATTAACGAATAAAGGAACCTTTGTATGTTTTCTGGGATACAACTGAAAAGATATAAACAAACTTATTTGGTTACAAATGGGTGCTGATTATTTTGTTTCGTTAATTTGTATTGGTTTGAGTACGGTGGTTTTGAAGTTGTTTGAAAGATAGATAATAGACATTGTATTTGTGATCATCCTTGTTTCTTTTTGTGATAGGTTTTTTAAATTTTATTGTGAAATGGCAAATCTGCATAAAAATATTGAAGTTGATGGTTGTAGTGGGGAGGTGTCAGATTCAGGATTTGGAAACTGGCATGGAGCTGTGGAAGGATGTTTGTAATGGAACATTTTAAGCATTTGGCAGTTTGATAACATTTTGCTTTAAAGGGCAACTGACGTCAAAACTTTCGATACTCTAAGATCAAGTAAATAAAGGAAACTGTATACCGGGTGTCACAAAAATGAGCGATGATTTGAAAAATCTAACGAAAAATGGAAGGCGATAGAAATGTACGGTTTGCTTCATCTTGAATTCCTGAAACCAGGGAATTTATTCGCACCAAGTTTCAAAATTTGTTAAAAAGTTCATCAACAGGTTAAAGAAGGTGATGATAGTTAGGTGGTACTTATGTGGCTGGTTAGAAGTTATAAAGTGATTTTTAGAGTCTGGTTAAGGAAATGGAAGGTGGTGATGGTTAGGTGGGCAGAAGAAGCAAGAATGAGGTTGGAAGAGGCAGTGGGTGTATGGAACATGTTTGATGATGGAGCTGTAGCAAAGGGATTTTTAAATTGATGTCAAGGAATGGGTTAAAGCAATCAGTGTTTCAATCGTGTGGAAGAGTTTAAAATGGTAGATATGGCAGAGGCAAAAGTGACTTTGGAATCATTTTAAATGATTTATGAATAGTATGTTTTCTACATTTCTGTGGAATGAAAAAGTGGCAAATGTAGAGAGAAGACAACATGGAATTGTTTGAGGTTCTGATGATTAACTGCTCATGTGAAACTACCCTGGGGGAACCCAGGCTGGGAGAATAGGATGTTGTTGAATGAGAAATATGAGGAGATATCAGAAAGTAATCCCATTTATTTTTTCAAAGAAAATTATAAAGCATACAGGTAAACAACTAACAAGGGAATCCCACATAGCCTATCCGCTTTAACAATGGAGTCCTTGTAGGCCTAAGTATGCTCAAATTTTTTCATTTTCGCGGTCTATTTTGAAAGAAACAAAATTTTGCACTCTTATTTTGCAAGCATCTATAGTAGCTTCAGATGAGTAACATTTCAGTTTGGTGAAAATCTGTGATATACATGTTCGAGGGATTCCCTTGTAAGTGCAGTTGAAACTACACGTCTTTATCTACTTTCCCTTGACGATCCCCACGCTGCACCAGTTTCAGAATACCCCGCTCATAGAACTTCATCGGCTGTGAATACAGCCAATGGCACACTGCAGATTTGAGCTCCTTGTCAGTCTCTAACCTCTGACCACCCGGAAATCTCTTCATGGGACCAAAGAGGCGGTAGTCCAAGTGCGCTAAGTCTGGACTGTAGGCTGGGTAGTTAAGAACCTCCCAAACAAAACAGACCAGTTTTGCTTTGATGACGTTGTTGATTTGCAGGCGTGTGTTGTCATGAAGTCAAACGTTGTTTCCTCTTTCTGGTTGCTTAGCCCAAATAGCACGCCGCAGTTTAGTCCACATTTCACAATAAGTAGTGGCGTTGATAGTTGACCCATTGACCCACGAGGCAAGAACTCTGCGTGTAGGATGCCTTGCATATCCCAAAAAACTGTAAGCATGATCCTCCGAGCTGAAGGATAAACTTTGAATATTTTTGCGAACTGGAAAATGTGACATGCCATTCAGAAACATCTTTTCCTCCTGGTTGTATCGCTGCAGATGTTACCACAGCACGCCATTCTATTGCCACTCTGTTCTGGTGTCAGACTTGTTGGAATCCAGTGTGAACAGACTTTGCGGTATCCAAGCTTCTCGTGCACCACATCCTATGCAGATCCATAGAATATGTGAAACGTTTCACGCGCTTCTTTTAAGGAAATGTGAGTTTCCTCTGATTGTGTTGTTAATGTCCTCAATAAAGACTGGTGTTGCTGCTGACACAGGCAGCCCAGAATGCTGTTTATTGGCAAGGCGAACTCTTCCTTCCTAACAGATTTTACACCATTGGAATAGTCCAGACAGTCAGCACCATAAACTTTACCATTTCCCCATGAATTTCCACGAGTTTCTTACCTTTTGCAAAAAGACACCTCATAACCGCTCACTGTTAATAATGTGTTAATGGCCGCCATTTATTATTGTCAAACCGTGTTGTTGGCACCATTTTCTTACTCTATCTGACAAAGATTTTCAATCTCAACAATACAAGTTTCATACAACAGCATAGTTTGTAATAGCATTGAGCATGTTGACTTTTGTGTCTGGAAACTACGATTTGCAAACAGCATTAATTTTCTGTTACCATTTGAAGAAAACTGCTGCAGAATCGCATCGAATGCTCGTCGAAGCTTATGGTGAGCATGCTCTTGGTAAATCACAGTGCTTTGAGTGGTTTAAAAAATTCAAAAGTGGTGATTTTGACGTGAGAAACTAAGTACATGGAAGACCATCAAAAAAGTTTGAAGACATCAAATTGCAGGCATTGTTGGATGAGGATGACGCTCAAACGCAACAACTCAACTTGAATCAAGCTTTGCATGAAAAACGACCAGGATATCAAAAAAGGCAACACAAAGTGAATTTGCCTTATGATAATGCACCATCACATAGCAAAACTGGTCAAGGAAACGATTGAGGCGTTTACACTTTCACATGCGGCTTAATACCAGACTTGGCTTCTTCCGATTACTACTTATTTGCATTGATGGGACACACAGTTGCTGAGCAGCCCTTTACTTCTTATGAAAATGTACGAAAATGGCTCGATGACTAGTTTGCCTCAAAAGAGCAAGAGTTTTTTTTTGGCATCCACAAATTGTCAGACAGGTGAGAAAAATGTATAGCTAATGATGGGCAATACTTGTAATAAAATATTTTTTATCATTTTCATACAATAAACTTGTATTTGCTATACAAAAATCCTGGTTTCATATTTACATACCTGGTAGCATGTAATATATCTAATAACTTGTAATGACATGTCATGAATGAGTTTAACAAGTAATTAATGATATTCAGAATTTGGTTTAGTAGTACGTGTTCCAGTGGTACCATTAGATATTTTTAATGCTAAGCCATGAATTGTAATATATCGAACAACTTGAAACGATGTCTCATGAATGAATATAACCAGTAATTAATTATAGTAGAAATTGGTTTAGTTATGTGTGTTTTAATGTTACCATATCGTACCATTGAAACTTTCAATGCCGAGATATGGTGCATAATATGTATATCAAACAACTCGTAAGGATGTGGCATGCATCAATATAACATGTAATTAATGATAGTAGAAATTGGTTTAGTAGTACGTGTTTTAATGGTGCCACTGGAATAATTGTTTATGCAAAAAATACACATTATAGAAAGTAAAATATTTTTGCTAACCACTAATATTTAACAAAGTTATAAGAAATAAAAAAATGCTTTATTAATTTATTTTTCAACAAGTATCTTATAAAAATGTTTAATTTAAGATACCATTAGTTAAAGGACATTACTATTTATTTAATTTATTTTATCAACAAGTAAGATGAACAAAATAGAGTATCTCATGGTTAACGTTTTCCTCTTGTAAATATTCATAGGAAAAGAAAATTTTCATCAAATTTTTGGAGAGTCAGATGAAGAAGAAACTGTTTGAATGGTTTTCCAATACCATGAATTTGTTACTATAAATTTGTAATAGTTTTTAACTGTTTGTAATAGTTGGGTTCGATAATAATGTTTTTTCCTCTCAAGTGTTGCCTTTTTTTCATTTTTTGCCTCTGCTTATGCTCAGGTCATGTTTTTCCATTTTTTGGGGGTCAAAAATCAGGGATCAGCTTATGCACAAATATATATATGGTAAAGACATGCTACTTTGTCAGATGTATCCCAGAAGACCAGAATAAGTAGTGAAACCAGTTGAAATTAAAGTGTTTGTCATGTATTACAAAGAATTTCAACAAATTTCATTATTAAAGTTTTATATCTGAAAAAATTATATTTACTAAGGTTATAGGGAAAAAATTCTCTTAATTTGATTTTTTTTTTTTTTTTTTTAATTTTTCTATTTTAGGCTAAAATGAATGAAGTTTTGGGTTATCTGACTAAATTTGATAATGAATTTTCATCGAGAGATAAAAATGTAATGATGGTCAGTTCTGATAAGCTCTCTGGTCAAGGAGATGTGCTGCCATATCCTATCCCTAAAACTACTAAGAAAAAACGAAGAACACGATCTCCAGTCACCATCAGCAAAGCACGTTCTGATAAATCTCGCTTGCTACTCACTTCACCTTGTTCAGATAGAGTTATTAAGCCAAAGAGTTCAGCTTCACAAAGAGGCACTTATAAGGCAATTCAAATGAAGCGGACATCAAGCAGTCCCAAGGATACAACTTCAAAAAGTCAAGGTTTTGACTCTAGTTCAAGTATAGATCATTTGGGTAGAACAGCCCACAGAACTAAACCTTTTAAAATAATTGGTGCAAAAGGTGCATTGGCAAGAAATAGAATGAAGAAGATAGGTGATGGTCTAGATGAAAAGTTACGAAGCAAAAGGGAAGATAGTGAATTTGATGAGGAAGATGATGAGGATAAGCCAACAAAACCCCATGAAATGGTCAAAAAGAAAGGAGGTAAGAAAGAGAAACAAAAAGTTACAACTGATGAAGAGGATGAAGAAATGGGTGGATTTTATGACAGGATTTTTGAAAATGAACCTTCAGAAAGTGAGAGAGATGCATCTGGTGAGAGGACTAGATCTGAAAGAGTTGTTGATAAAGATAAACTGACTATTTCCGATATTTCTATTGAGAGATCTGACAGGCAAGATTCGACTGCTTATGAGTCACCCAGGCTGTTTGATAGAGAAGGCTATAGAAATCGACCCTATGAAAGAGAAGATTATAAACAAAACGAACAGGATGAATACAAAAGTAAAAGCGAACAGGATGAATATAAGAGTAAAACTGAACAAGATGAATATGAAAGTGAATGGGAGGACTATAAAAGTAAAAGTGATCAAGATAAATACAGGAGTACGCTAAGTGAACGAGAAGATTATAAGAGCAAAAGTGATCGAGATGGCTATAGGAGCAAAAGTGACCGAGATGACTATAGGAGCAAAAGTGAACGAGAAAGTTCCAAGGGTAAACTAAGCGATCGAGATGAGTACAAGAGCAAAAGTGAACGAGAAAGTTCTAAGGGTAAACAAAGTGATCGAGATGACTATAAGAGCAAAAGTGAACGAGAAAGTTCCAAGGGTCGACTAAGCGATCGAGATGAGTATAAGAGCAAAAGTGAACGAGAAAGTTCCAAGGGTAAAC
>JAHWFO010050472.1:797313-823211 GCA_023313115.1 Rhysida immarginata
GTAATTGTGAATATTTCATAAAGATCGAAATACCTCATTTTAGCGTCCCATAGTATTTTAAATAGTAATTTAGCTAGCATTTTTATTATTTATATAGCCATCTTCATTACTTTTATGTATTTAATGAAACTTATAAATTTATTAATTAAATGTATAAATAATTACAGTAATCTCATTTTAATGAGTGAGCGCAACTCCTTATTTCTTTGGCAGCGGGCATGGTTCTATCAACACTCTCACTACTGGGTGCTGACCAATAGCGATAGAGAGCATTCTATGACATCATTTGTATAATTCTTCAACTAATTGTAACCGCCAAGTACAGTGAATTCAGGGCTAGCGAATCGCCGACATTAACTTTTTAACACTTGATTTTCTTAATTTATGAATGAAACTTTTCGTCACATACAATTAGACTCAAGGTCGTTTTGTTGATAGATTTACTTCGCGACTCGACGCACTTAAATACAGTCTTCTTTGACAGTGAAATTTTAAGAAATATTAAATGGGTTTATTTCTTTACTTACGGTATTCTAGATAGTTTTAAAATCCTCGTTATTATGACGAATTCGTAAGAGTGTGGACGAGATGCCGCATTAATTGTAAGAAAACTCCACAATTTTTTTTTAAAAATTATCTTTTCATTAAAAAAACCGTTAAGAATAATTGTGTTCAAAAAATAAATAAAACATCATCAATAATATTATCAACAACAATAATAATAATAAAAAGGGATTCCTATTTGGGATATCAAAGTTGCCACTGCTCCTTTAAAAACTGGGGGTGGGGAGGGCTGATTTCAGAACAGAAAGATTTCCCCTTCAAAAAATAATTTTGTCTAATCAAAATTTTCCGTACAATGCTTTGTTTTCGAAATATTTCCATGTCTACACTTAAATGGACCATCCTGTATAATAATATTTCTTAAAATTTCACTTCCAAAGACTGTATTTAAGAGCGTCAAGTCCCAAAATAAATCTATCAACAAAACGATCCTGAGTCGAACTGTATGTGACGAAAAGTGATTATGACAAAATGAGATACTCTATCTTGAAAATGATTTCACTATAAATACTGTAAGTAAATACCGTACGATAAATAAAGTCTAATTAATTTCTTTTTTCTAATAATGAAGACTTTTGACCCCACCCCCAACGTAACTCCCGCTTTCGCTGTAGATGAGTAGCGTCATTCGCGTAATGATTTTGGATTGATCGCCAATACATTCATATATTGTACCTATTTTCTTTTAAATTTGCTTATTATCTTTTTTATAAGAAAATTTTGTTACACGTTTTGAAAGAGTAAATCGCAGATAGATAGTAAAAATTATCCAACTTCCCTGCTGTAGATAAAAACGCGATGGCCTATGAATTGATGGTTTTAAATTAACGAGTCATTGTTCAATCTTATTCTAACATTGAAATTAATATTCTAACACCTTGGAACAATAATTAATCAATCACATAATTTTTCATTCATAAATTATTAAGAAAATCAAGTGTTAAAAAGTTAATGTCGGCGATTCGCTAGCCCTGAATTCACTGTACTTGGCAGTTACGATTAGTTGAAGAATTATACAAATGATGTCATAAAATGCTCTCTATCGCTATTGATCAGCACCCAGTAGTGAGTGCGTTATAGAACCATGCCCGTTGCCGAAGAAATAAGGAGTTGCGCTCGTTCATTAAAATGAGATTACTGTAATTATTTACACATTTAATTAATAAATTTATAAAAGTTTCGTTAAATATATAAAAGTAATGAAGATGGCTATATAAATAATAAAATTACTAGCTAAATTACTTTTTAAAAAACTATGGGACGCTAAAACGAAGTATTTCGATCTTTGTAGGCTAAATTTTTTTTCGGCCTACAGTGAATCGCGGCCTATAAACGGTTATTTTTTCGTTCCACCCTCAAATTTGCAGCTGCGGCCTAAAATGAATGTGGCCAATATTTGAAAAAATACGGTATTTAAGTTTGTTTCAATGCCCAAAGACCAAATACGATCATATTGTTTTTGAATTCTTAATATTTATACAAAAAATACGTATTATAAAAAGTAAAGTATTTTTGCTAACCACTAATATTTAACAAACTTATAGGATATAAAAAAATTGTTTATTAATTAATTTTTTTTTTTCAGTAAATATAAAAATGTTTAATTTAAGATATCACTTGTTAAAGGACATTCATATTATTACTATTTATTTTATCAACAAGTAAGATGAACAAATTGCAGTGCATCCTATATTTAACATTTTCTTCTTGTAAATATTTATAAGAAAAAATACACATTATAAAAAGTAAGACATTCTTATTAACCACGAATATTTAAAAAACTTATCAAATACGTGAATACTGAAGAAAGGCCAAATACGGTCATATGTTTATTTTTGACATGTGATGTTCATGCCTATTTGTAATTATAAATTTAACTTGAGATATTTTCAATTGAAAAATATTTTTAAAAGAGAAAAAATAGACATTATAAAAAGTAAACTATCCTTGCTAACCACTCATATTAGGCAAACTTATCAAAAGTAAAAAAGGCTTTATTAAATAAGATTATCCAATCACACAATCCAAAACCCAAATATTTCATATTTTTTATTTTTAATTATTTAATGAAAACATTGGTGTTCATGTATATTATTTGTAATTACTGTATAGAGATTTAATTTAAGAAAATTTGCATTTGAAAGTGTTTTAAATGCAAAATTGCAAAAGAAAAATACACTTCAGTGCTTGACAATGGGTGCTAGTACAAGTGTGCCATCTACTACTGCGCCATTTTTTGGAGATCTCCCATTGAAATCTTAATGCACAACCAATCAAAATAAAATAAGTTTATATCCTTATAAAGGAAAAACCAATAAGAACAAATCAAAGTCAAGATAATTCAAAACTTTTAATAATAATAATAAGAAAAAGTAAACACCACCATGTGTTCCATTAATAGGTTTCTGTGAACTACTTGTGCAATATGTGTTGGCCTAAAACCATGAATCCAGTACACTGTCACAATCGATTGTTTGTTTTGATTGATAAGATGGCAAAGAAGTAATTGCCTCGACAATCAAACATATCAGTAGTAAAATGCATGTTCTGTCTGAACCTCATTTTGGCCTATGTAAAGTGGTCATTGACGCGATTTTGTTAACGCAAGATTTCTTAGTTTTAAAATCGAGTGACAATTGAAAAAAGCGTTGTTTAATTGAAGTACGTTTTCGATCACGCATTTTTCCATTAGCCTAATTTGGCTTTCTTGTGAGAGTGGTTGAGTTTAGTGCAGATAGTTCACAGTTAAAAGATGTCAAAGGTCAAATTTGACATGAGCATCAGAGCATCACTTTCTTACGGTATTTTATTAATAGATTGTTGACAATTTTAATAGATTTGTAGATATTTGGGTGGATCACTTCAAAGTAAATGTCCTGTATAATCGGTATCTACGTATAAAGTAATGCAATGCAGTTTTTTTTCTTTTGAATACTGATACTCTATCTCATTACAAAAAACTTTGACTATTAAAATAGGTTGGCTTCCATTAATGTCTTTTCAAAATGATCTTGCAAATTCCTAAACATATATTGTCAACAGTTGAATGTGTATGCTAACACAATTCCTTTATTTGTCTCTTTAACCATCTTTACATTTAAGAGAGATTTACAATTTTCTTTACGGGGTCCAAATAGATGGTAACCTTGAGAGCAACATTCATTTAGGCTCTATAATAGATGAACCAAAATTCAATTGGAAAGGTTATGATGTCCTTTCAATTATGCAAACATGTAAGAATGTTCCATGCTTTTGTTACATACATGTTGTCTTATGAAGTAAGGCTTACAGATATGCATAACTTTAGCAAAATTTGTTTTCTTACTTGATCCCTTTCCCATATCTTAGAGTAAATCTGTTTTTACTATCATCTATTTACTATCATCTATCATCCTGTATTTCTAAGGAAAGTTAGTTTGAGATACAATATATTGCATTACTTTACTCAGCCACAGTGTGCTCCATATATTAAAAATTTATTATTAAAAAACGAGAAAATATATCATTCTTAAAATTTTTATTATAGGAAGAAGAACAAACTATTCGTCAGAGATGGCAAGATATGCTTTATTTAGATCCATCCATGAAAGGTAGATAAGAATTAATGTAATGAACATACAGTCAGTGAATTAGAAATATTTGTTTAATATAGTGAAATCTCACTGTAGGACCACCTCCCTATTGGGCTCTCCTCCACAATAGGACCTATTTTTTCCATCAAATTTTTTCCCATTGATTTAATACAAACCAACCATCTTAAAGCCCCCTCCCCCTCCACAATAGAACCAAGAACCAGCAGATAATGAATCTCAAAGACAACATGGATGATGGATGAACTGTAAGGGGTGGTTACCATGAAACCAAAGTGGTTATACTAGAAACCTGAGCACTGCGACTCTCTGAGTCTATTGTACTATCCCCAGTAACAACTGCTACAGGAAACAGTAGCAGCCGGGACCGGCGGCTTAACGTGCCCTCCGAAGCACGGGGGGGCGATGGACATTTCCAGGTGGTCACACAACCTGTGATTAACCGCGCCCAAGGTTGCTTAACTCCACCATTGCATTAAGCAAGGCGAGACAACTGGGCTACGGCTGCCCCCAAATAAGTCATGACATATGCACCTTGTTGAAGGGGGAAAAATTAATGATCATATTCTCCATAACTATTAATAATCCCACAATTGAAATATCCACAAAAGAGATCGGCATATACCATTGTTTCAACAATCATTCATTATTAATTTTTTTTTAAAAAAGCTCTAATTCCAGAGATGATATTGTGATGGAAAAAGCAAAAACGAAAAATTACACGTTCCTACTATACTTTGGACCTCTGTTTAATTCAATATATTTCTTGTGTGATAATTATTTAATATACAGTGTGTCCAAATTGATGTATAAACTCTTTGAGATAGAGGGTATAGTGTTCATATGAACGGTCCAAACGCAGTGTCAAAGTTCATTTAAAAGCATAAAAAGATATCTGCAATATTCTTTCTTGTTTTTTTTTTGGGGGGGGGGGGGGGTATGCTATAGAGTTATACATTAAGTTATTGATGCATCTTCAAAGGAGATTTAATAAAGAAGGAATGTAATTGGTACTAATTGACTGAAACATCCTGTAGATAGATGAATAAGTTTATAAGTGGTTTGTCAACAGGAAAACAAATTCCAGTCAATGGACTTATACTGTAAGAAAAGGCATTGGAAATTTCAAAAAAAGCTTGTTTTCAGGACTTTGCTTCTAGCAGTGGGTGGCTAGAAGAATTTCGGAAAATGCACGACATTCTTTTTAGGACAATCAGCGTATGAAATGATGTTTTTATCGAATATTGTGGAAGACTGCAAATGGGCTCCTGGAATTATAAAAAAAAAAAACCTTTTTATTTTCACCAGCAGATAAGCAAGTTTTGGGACTACCACTAAAAAGGACCATTTAGCTTTTTCCCCATCTGTGATCTGTTTATGTTTCACTGCATTTTATTGGACCCCCTTTGGTTCAAATTGCAGCATGTATTCAGGTTGGCATAAACTCCAAAAGGTGTTGAAGCACTTGTAAGTCCATGGAAGACCAGGCACTCACCAGGTCTTTCCATAGTTCTTGGAAGAGGATCTTGCTGATGGATATGTTGTTCTTGCATGACCTAAACATTCAGTATGGAGATGAGATCTGGGCTCTGGGGCAGCCATAGCAAATGATGTGTGTCATCTTTGTCCTCCCTGAACCACTCTGAACCATCTGATGGGAGGAACAATAACAAGGTCGTCCATGACGAAGCCATTGTATGCAGGAAAAATACAGTATTGCAGGATAGATTTGGTCTGCAACAATTTTTCAGGTAGTCCATGAATATCAGGGACCAGTTCCATAACAGCAGAAGCTACATAGCATGATGCCACCAGCAAAACATTGAGTTTTCTTAAGGCATGCTGAATCCTTTGCTTCATGGGGCTTCTGACAAACCATCTGCCTATTGTCTGTACAAAGCAAAGTCTATTGTGATTTATCAGACTACACAACCTTCTTCTGATCTTCTTACGTTCAGTCACTACATTTTCTAGACACTACTGTAGTTTAACTTTCTTCTTTTTTGAACAAATCTGGTTTTCTTGTATCAGCCTGCAACTGATACAAGTTCATTTGGATCCTCTTTAATTCCCAGCAACATGGTTCTGGCTGATATGGGTTGAGAACAGCCTTGGTTAAAATAATTTCTCAATTGTTGCTCAGTTGTTGCTCAATGGACGCCCCATTTTAAACCAGAGTCTTCTTGCTTGTGATTGTCTTTGAGCCACAGTTACCCCTTGTAGACAAAGACTGTAGATATTGCACCTTTTGAAAATCAGATCAGCTGCTTTGTTGTTTTGAATCATGGCTCCAGCTGGACAAATGCCAACAGTGCATCTCTTTTTGAAGTCTGTCAAGTTATTATTTTTTCCCTTGCTGATCGAGTTCTCTGATTACTCTCTCAACTCCTTAAATAGGTACATGGTTGAGCACATGATCTCAAACCATTTTGCACAAAAATGGATTAAACAAATTTACACGTGTTTCACAGATGTTTCCAATTCATTAGCCAATGTAACTATGAAGTCAATCTCTAAATAAAGAAGGAATATTCGTTATGTATTTTGTTAACTAAGTGAAAAGGTAAGTTGTATAGAGTAAGGTAAGGCTTATACAAGCTCTTTCAATATACAGGGTGTCCATAATTAAAGGATCCTGTTGCAGAGGTGCCTACAGGTGAAACCAGTCATCAGAAAAGTGTGAAATTTTGTTGAGGACATAATGAAGGGGTAAGAACTTGTTTCAGCGAAGAAGCAAAAAAAAATTTAGCTATGAATTTCGCCACCAGAGGGCGTTTTAGTAACTAATTACGCATTTAGCGCCACACTACAATAATTTAACAAGTTCCACATGTGTAAAACAACAAATTACAACATGTTCGACATAACTGCCATCATTTTCAGATACCATCTGAAATTGCAAGATGGTATGTTCCACAGCTGATCGGAGTGTATGCAGCGAAATTTTGCACATGTGGTGTCAAATGCTGTCTTTAAGATCAGGTGAAGTTCTTACTACTTACCAGATGTTTCAAATGTCCCCAAAGCCAAAAGTCACAAGGAGTGAGGTCTGGGGATCGGACAGGCCACACATGACTGAAGTGACGGCTGATGACAGTGTTCTTCTGTAAAATGTTATCCAAGAATATCCTTAACACACTGTCAATGTGTGGAGAAGCTCTGTCTTGTATAAAGATTGGAACAATTTCATTCTCTAACAGCGAAGCATACCACTGCCTGGTGATCGAGCATGTCACTGGAGTTCTAGAACTTAACTCCTCAAAGAAGTAGGGGCCGAGAATAAATGATGCCCTAAATCCACACCATACCATCACTTTTGGGGAATACAACGGAACCTCTAAGAAAGCGTGCGGATTTTCCAGTTCCCAAATGCAGCAGTTGTGTGTATTCACTGTGCCATGCAAGTGAAAACGCGCTTCGTCTATCCAGAGGATTTTACCACAGCTGTTCTGCATAGATTTTAACACAAGCAATAAACTGAAGTGAGAACTGGAGTCGATCGTCACAATCATGTGGAAGCACCTGGTGCACAAGTGAAAGTTTGTATAGTTAACATCGGAGGATCTCCGCATGATTTTATGGACAGTTGACCATGGCCTATCCAATGCCTTGTACTACACACCAGACACAGGTGCCACCATGGGAATTTGCAGCTCTGTCTGAATTTGCATCTGCAGATGCTGGATTTTTTCCTCTGCCAGGGCGAACTGACAGTGATTCTTTTTCTTCAAATTTAGTTATCATTTTCCAAAGGTTTTTCACATTGATGGGACCTTTTCACATCCCCTTCAAAGTCCGAAATTTCCGTAGAGCAGCTACTGTGGAATTACCGTTTTGGTAAAGCAATTTTACTATCAATGCGTGATCTTGTAAACTTAAAGGGCAACTGATATCAAAAATCACCTATCAATTTTATTATTTTATAACATAAAGTACCATCAACTAACTATAATTCGATTTGTAAAATTTTTATAACTTAAGTAGTTTTTTAAATATAATTTTCAAACATCAGTTTTCAAAACTCACGTCATTTGAGCTTCGCCTCAATTCACTGCTAAGGCATGACGTTACACTGGAGAATCGTCTTGGCTATCCAATATAGAATAGCTCATCATCGTTTTTCTTTTTCAACCTTTTTCTATTTTTAATTTTGGGATATCCAAGTTAAAAAATGAGATCCACTTACATTGAAATGTTCCTTGTTGCACTAGCGTTATTCGGGTTCAAAATTTGCAACAAACTTAAATTTTATTTTATTTTTCATTATTTGATTAATGTGTATGCCTGTTTCAAATGTTCAAGTAAAAGTTACAACATTTAAATGTGAGCAATTTATACATGAACTGTGTAAGCAGATGGTGCTCTAGGCAGTTTTCCGAAGGTCGTCAAAGTGTCCATGATGAAGAGCGCAGTGGGCGACCATCCCTCATCAGTGATGATCTTGTTGAGCTTGTGCGGCAGTGCGTGATGGAGAACCAGCGATTTTCACGTTTTCTTGCACCTCAAGAAATTCCTGTCCTCCAGTGAGCATTTTGGCAATGACGAAGAGCTGAAGACGTCTGTCACACGCTGGTTCCATTCACAGGCGGCAGTTCTACGACAGGGGGATACAAAAGTTGATCCCACGATACGACAAGTGTCTCAATTCTGGTGGTGGCTATGTTGAAAAATAGCTGAAACATTGCGGTACTTGTTGCCAATAAATTTGTTCCTGTAAGTGTGAGTTCTTTTTTTTTTTTAAATAGGGAAACTTACTTTCTGGATGCGCCTCATACGTTGAACACAGGATCTCTACGAATGTTCCTCGGTTTTATACAGTAAATAATAGCTGCTGCATGATGGCGCACAAATTTACATTTTTACTACAGGTATTCAACATAAAATGCCCTCTGGTGACGAAATTTATAAGTATTTTTTTTTTCTCCCTGGTGAAACAAATTCCCATCCCTTCGTTACGTCCTCCACAGAATTTCACATTTCTGATGACTGGTTTTTGTGTATAGGCAGCTTTGCAATAGGACACCCTGTACATACTCATTGTTGCTGATTTTTCTCACCTTTTTGGATTCAAATATACCTTGATAAATTCTTCAATATTGTACTTGATCAGTGTTTTCTGTGATGTAGATACAATAGAATCTCAAACTGTGGATAAATTAAACAAAATGTGAACTAAATATAAGGAAACCACAAATCCACATAGAAGTATATTTAATGACGTATGGCCGGTTGCAACACTGAGTTAGAACGACTCTAATTTTCAGTTAGTTAATGATTAGTTAAGTCCTTTAACCAGGAAATGTTGCACCAATCCTAATATTGTCTCAGTTAATTAACTGGATGGAAAATGAGTGAAGATGACTGTGATTGCTTCAGTTTGTATTTCAACAACTTCGGTCAACATGGATGATTTTTTTTCAATCAACTGTTTGATATTTAGCTTATCCAAATAACTGCTTGATAATTAGTTTAGCCATTTAGCTTATCCAAATAATGATCCAAATGGCTTATCCAATTAGCTTATCAATTTAGCTATTTGATAATTAGCTTATCCAAATGGCTTATCCCAATAGATTTCTACTTATCTTATCCATTCAGCTTTCTAATTAGTTTATCCAAATTGCTTATTGATTTACTTGTTTGATAAATCAATTATACTCTGTCAAGGTTCCATGTGATGTGCACGACTTTAAGCTCGTCCTGTGTAAGTCACAAAATGGCATAGAAATGAAAGTTGAAATAGTTAACTGATGAAATTTGGTTTAGTTTTCAGTGTAATCTCCATGAGCATTTAGGCACTTGTCTTAGCATTTCACAAGTCCCTCAAAGCCAACAGCGAAGATGGTTTGTGATTGGTGTTGTAGCCACCTAGTAACCTCCCAACAGACCACCTCCATATCCTGCAGCCTGTAACCACCCAGGTGATTATTCAGTGAGCCAAATTCGGACTGTAGGGTGGCTTTCCAGTTGTTCCCAACCTAGGGACCTTCTGTGAGCCACTGCATTGTCATCCAACATAAGAATTCCATCTCAAAAAACACTTGGGCGTGTCCTGCAAATGGCTAACCTTAACTTTGTAAGCGTGCACTTGCTCAGCAGATTTGCCCTGCACCCACAGAAATACACTACATGATCAATGGAGTTGGGACACCTGTTGCTCTACCGTAAAGCCGCAAAAAGCTTCAAACAGTAGTGTGTAGGACCACCCCGAACTGCTATCACTGCCTCCACCCTACATGGCATACTGTCCACAAGTTTACGGTATATGTCCACAGGTATTGACCTCCATTCCTCGAGGAGTGTCGTGGTCAGTTCCTGGACAGATGTAGGGCGAACCATCCTGGATCTCACACGTCGTTCCAATTTGTCCCAAAGATGTTCGATGGGGTTGAGATCAGGACTCTGGGCGGGCCAATCCAGTTCTTCAACCTGCATCTCGTCAAACCAGTCGGATATGGATCTTGCTTTGTGGCAAGGTGCATTGTCGCGCTGGAAGAGGAACGGCCCGTCACCGAAGTGTTCCCACAGCGCTGGAAGTGCCCCGTTATCCAGAATGGTCCTGTAGCCATCAGCATTTAGGTTTCAGTCCACCTTGATGAGCGGGCCCAGTCCAATCCAGGAGAAACATCCCAGGTGTTCACAGGGGTGTCCCAACTTCTTTGATCATGTAGTGTATAATTATGGCCTTTTGTTCATCACTGGCACAATCGGCTAACACCACCTGCCATCATACCCATTTGACACTCAAATGACTCACCACCGCATGAGAACGAGACTAGTGCTGTATACATTACACGGCAGTGCTGCCATCTATACTGGCACTTGCGTAAAGGATCGTTATAACGACCGATAATCATAGCTCAATTTCACATTGCAGTAGCAATTTGAAAATACTTCATTTTGTGACTTAGATATTGACTTACCCTCGTACTTCAAACTAATGTGATTATCACTCGGTACCATGGCTATCAACAACCAAATTACATTATTTATGAAATGATTGCCTTGATTTATTATTGTTTAGTAGATAATGATGAACAGGAATTCCCAAAATGGCACAAAAGAAAGCTCATTCGAAGAGGGCAGCAATTAAATGTCATTGAAAGAATGAAAGAAAGTATAAAAATAGGCAATTACATTGTCAAAGTTTCAAAGTTTGCTGATGGAGCTGCTATATTGTTTTCATTCTCTTTTCTAGTCTAAAGCAAACCGAGCCAAGTTACACTATGCTCACTAAGCTCAGGAGCATTCTTGAAGAGCGAGGGTTTATGAATGCTATGATCTTGGTAAGCATGGAATTCAGGAACAAATTTTGTGTGCTAACTCACTGGGATCTCATTGTAAACACTGCCAAAGCAAACGGCCAATAACAAGCTGGATCCTTGTAACTATTCTAAATAATCTCGAATTGCTTAAATTGCAAATCCAGTTGGAATTGATTTTTAAATCCGTAGCAGCTTATTTAATGAAACTGCTTGCTCAGTCAAGTTAAAGCATCTGCACTGAAATTATGTATAAAAACTTGTGCCTAATGAATATTTTCCTAATTTTTTCTCCCCTAAACTTCAAATCGTTGTTTTTTTCAGGTTTGGGGAGCAATTATCAGATAGCTTATGGTGAAAAGTAAGTATCTTCATATTTAATTTTTTGGGTCCTAATACTTAATTTTAAAGTGTTTTTTTTTTCAGTGACAATGAGGGTTTAGTAGGAAAAAAGGGATAAGTATCTGTTAAAGTATTGGCTATCGTTATCTACAACCTTTTCCCATCTGTTCAGTACAAGATGGATTCCTCGGTGGAAGAACTGGTCTTGTGACGCTATCCGTGAATCTATCCATTTTTGGAAGTGTTCGAAGGAACTGAAATGCTGGTCAGAAAGGCGATTTTGCATGGAACGAAACAAGTGGTAATCAGAAGCAGCAAATTCTGAGGAATAAGACGAGTAAGGTAGAACATCCCATTCAAGCAGCGTTTCCTTCACCATTTGAGAGACATGGGGCCGAGCATTGTCCTAGTGGAAAATCACCATGTCGTGTCTTATGGTTGTTTTGCTTTCAGTTCGCGGTTCAGCTAAATAAGTTGTCAGAACGTTCCCCTGTAATTGTTTGACCAGGTTTTAGTAGCTCCGAATAGACGCTCCCCTTCTGATCCCACCAAATATAGAGCATCGGTTTCGAACAATGGATATTCAGCTTTGCTGTATCAACACCACCTAAAAGAAAGCCTGTGCATGAAAACATCATACATCATCATAAAAAGACATTGTTAATCGTATTTTACCAATAATAAGCCCCAAATTATGACTTCTTATCATGTAACAATGTATGAATTTTCCATGCACAGGCTTTCTTTCTAGGAGATGTTGGCTGTACTCGCATGTTGATGTCGATGGAGCATACTCACCACAGGCTTCAGACAACAAACAAAGACTTTCCACTGCCGATTTCTTCAAATGGAAACTTAAAAGTAATGCTTCCTGCACATTGTGTTTCATTGGTACAGAACTCGACATCTTCAATGCACTAAACAATTATGTTGTTTATATGCGCCCAACTGATACTGATTCTTCTTCCAGGCTAATTCTACAGCTTTCATACGGATCGTCACCTTCCAGTGCTGCTTTGTCAATCCTTTAAAATTAAGTTTAGGACCCAATGTTAAAGTAACAAGTAAATAAGAAGTATTTTAATATACATTAGATTTTCGATTATCCAGTACGTGGAATTCACCTTATGCAAACATAAAACTCTGAAGTCATGTGCAGTCTCAAAGCCTCAATGATAGTGTTTGTAAATTAAAATTACTGGTAGTTTTATTATGGCAGATTGTAAGCCAAATATTTACAGTGGATTATCGAGAAACTAGTGTATAAAGAAAATATATTTGAGCAAGATATTAAAAGCTATACATTTGTTTTCAAGCCCTCAGTGTGGTGACTTAAAAGATCCTGATGCTGTTGTCCTCATGAAACCTAATTCAAAGCAAGATACTGTTGTTGTCATTACTGCTCTTCCTGATCCTATGGAAGACCAGTCCATGGGAATAATAACACCAAGGCATTGCCCTTCACCTATCCCTTCCCCTAGAAAGGAAACTCTGTTTCGATATCGTGCTGGCTTGGATACCAGTTGCCATGGAATTCGAATGCATGTTCCAAAATCACTTCTCAGTGCTATTAATAACTATTGCATGCTATATGATATATACTTGCAGAAGACATCTCATTACGTTGCTGGCAATTTTGATCCCTGGAAAGTTATTGAAGAGTAAGTAATTATGAATATGCTGAAACTGTTCCTTATTTTTATTTTTTTTTTTTTGAAAGAATTTTTGATCACCTGTGTTTTCTTTAAATAGCAATTCTTTCTACCCGTATATTGTATTTATTTAACCATTTGGGACCACAATCTTCCTGGGTTTTTTTCGGGTTTTTTTCCCGACTTGGTTAAAATCCCCTTTCACAATCTATGCGTGTCGGAAGGCACAGCAGACCATTCACAAGCATGGAAAAGTTCTTGTATTGAGACCCAACAGAATCACTAACACTATCCCAGAAGAAAAAATATTTAATGTTTCTATGATTGCCATATTTTGGGTATACAGAGTATTGAACATAAGCAAAATATGTTAAATTTAACATAAACATCCATCGTTTTCCAACATTTGGGGAAAAATATCTGTACAGGTCACTAGAGAATTTTCCAAATTATGATACCTCCTCTCTTCTGGCCAAACTTTGAAGTTTTAATGCAACAGTTTTCTCTGATTATGTTGTTAATGTCCTCGTAATTGCTGGTTTTGCTGCTGACAGTCCGCCCAATCTTCCTTCCCGAAACATTTTACACCGTTTGCATGGATTGGAATAGTCCAGACAGTCGGCACCATAAACTTCTACCATTTCCCCTTGAATTTCAGTGGGTTTCTAGTCTTGTGCGAAAAGAAACCTTACAACAGCTCGCTGTTCTTCCATTGTAGAAGATGTGATATTGGCGGCTGTTTGTAGAACGACTGATAGCATGTAGTGCTTGTGCATAGGAAAATTCTTGTTATGCAAAGCCTTTGCATGTACTCAGCCTTCTTTTTAGCTGTGTTAACTTTTACACGGTGATTATATTTCCTCTGTTAAAAAATATACAACGTTACTTCCTTATATCCCCTCGTATAATTAATTTACCGGTACTAGCGACCTTAACTAACAAGGGAACCATCTGAATCTGCATCTCAGTTTCAAACAAAATTGAAATAATTTATTTACCTAGAGCTACTGATTGCTCCTTGCAAATAATAAATCGCACCATTTTATTTTTTTTTTAATATGCCACAAAATAAAACCCAATGCATGCACTGGGAATGTTGATGGTGCATGCCTTCATTCAAAGAGGAATGGAAGAGAAAAGAAAACAAGCATAGAGGGAAGAGAGAAATCGTTTATGGCGTGAAGTGCAGTTACAGCCATATTAAGCACAAAACTTTGGTTTTGCTGTACGATTATTCGTCTCTAAATAATTTTTAAGATAAGATAAGCATCCATGTGTAACCAATGTCACCAATTGTCCTTTCATATCGCACCATAGTTGGGCGCCATGTAACCTTCCATTTAGCGAAATTGGTAGTAACTTTGCAGTATAACATAGGGACGACAGAGATTCCAACTAGTTTCGCCTTTTATTCCTGGCTTTATCAAGGATAACACAACAAGAGGCTCGCAGGCCTTGTATACAGAAACAAGGTACATAGTATGCAAAGAGATTGGAGAATGGAAATAATGGAAATAAAAACTTGAACCAATAAAGAAAATACAGGAGAACCAATAACAGAAATTACTATAGGAAATCAAATAAAATGATAAAAGAGGAAAGCAAACAAATCACAGACCGAAAAGAGAGCATATCTTTTTTGTCAGAAGACAAGAAGATTTACAAAGGAGAATGAAAGCAGAATTATATAAAACATATTTGAAAATAAATAAATTAATTTAAATTATACAAGGTTAATACATAAATTATCTCACCGATGCCTCCATTTAGCCCCACATTTTGGGCGTTATTGTAATTGGACACCCCATTATGCCCCTTGCTTAAAATGACAATCACTGACAAAGGTCAGGTTCTTTAAAAGGTGGCAGGTTGTGTCTTATATATTCCAATAAGTTAGGCAAATTTGAGAATCAAATAAACAAAGTTTTATTCAAATTCAAATAAATAGCAATGAGATACAAAAAAAATCTCAATTCTAAATCTATGAAAGAAAAGACAGATCTTAAAACCAAAAAAGAAAATTAATTCTAAAATTCCCCAGTTACTTAAATCTACGATAAAATGCAAAATTCAATAAATGGAAAATTCATATATATCAATAATAATTCTAGTTCCTTCAACCACCCTGAGAACAAAGGGATCTTTTAAGGCTCAGCTTAAAATGGTTCACTCAAATTACTCAACTTTCACAGGTCATGACCATTTGTGAATTTTAATAATCAAATGTTTCTCTTTACTTACAGTTGCTCAGTATCAGATTATCCATAGAATTGTAATCACTTGTATTCCACCTTTGAACACTTAACACATTTAGCATTAACAGGTCATTAGATTTCACTAATCACACATTACTTATCACTTTGAACCACACAAAAAACATACATTAGAAGGACCCAGATCAATCAATGAGTGAGTCCACTGGATGGCTCAGACTGTCCCCATCAAGTTCGACGGAAAATTCCAAGTATGAATTTTCCTTCTTATCACGATGACACACATTATACCATGCTGATTGTTCACAACAGGTATCTCCTTAGATTCGCCACACCTTGACGAAAATTAATGCCATACATCCCACAATGATTCCACTGTTCATATTTCTTCATGTAGTGAGTTGAGTGGGGTGCTCAGAGTGCTGTGCTCTACTTGGCCTAGGCTGGCCAGGTCAATAGTGACATCTGACACCCCCCCCCCCTCGATAATCCTCAATAATCCATTGGACTCTATTGTCCCTCTATTAATTTCATTTATGATGAGCCTGCACGAGTCCTGATTTGGAAAGAGGCCACCAGACCGATTAACGTGCTGCAGGAGTTTCGCAGCAGCCTTACGAATCGTGGACACCCCCCCCCCCCCCAAAGTGTCGAGTGGAGTGCACTCAGCCTCCCTCCTGCTATCTCCTTGGCTTAACTCATGTGATTCACATTTTGACTTTCGTTAAATAGAAAAGTCGTTTCGGGTCATCTCTCCCTTTCACATTTAACATCTACCCGGTCTGTGTTTATTCATATTATCATCATCAATTCAGCATTCAGTTGAAATTCATCTTAGAAACTATCCTCATATTTATTTAATACTGCTACATGTCAAATAATCCAAAGACAAAACTCAGCATAACATAACACAAAACCGATAAACTGCTCCTACACTTATTACAGCACCACCCCTCCTGTTAACTCACAACTATCTACTTAGATTTCTTTCTTTTTTTAGAATTCACAATTCTGTCAACAATATTAGTTCCTATCTCTAAAATTCTTATAGATTTGTATTCCCAATACTAATTTATCCAGTACTCACAAATATTCAAAAGACCAAGTCTTTTCAAAAACTAACTTTACATAATCAACATCACACATGAACATTTTTTTTTATTTAAATTATAAAGCAGCACAATACATAAACCCTCACCAACGCTGTATATCCATATTTATATTGTCGGCTGCCCCATTAGATCAACAGTCCTGCCCTCATGTTTCACTTCACTACGGAAAATTTACGAAGGTTGTCGAAGCAAAATGTTATGACACTCCCTTTCTAAAGTCCTTTTAAAATAATTAAAATAAAATAATAAATTAAGGAAATGGTTATTAAATACTAGGAAGATTTTTTTAATGAATGATAATTAGCTAATTTTAATAATCTATTTAAGTTTTGCGCATTGTTGAGTGGAAGAAAAGTTCCATGAAGTGCCAACAAGTGTATGAATAAGCACACCGCTTCGCCTGTGGGCATAACAATTGGGTCTTTGTATGGCTACGTGCGCACAAACAAAGAAGTTGTTTCATTTTGCAAACAAAGAAGTTGTGAATTCTTAATTTTGCAAGCATCAGTAGTTTATTCAGATGAATAAAATATTTCAATTTGGTTTGAAACAGAGATATAGGTTTGGATGGCTCCTTTGTAAGTCATTCTTAAATGTTTTATGGACACAGTGATCAAAACTCTTTGGATAGTTGTACTTGTGCACTGTACTCATTATTTCACAAAATTCAACCCCCTCCTTTGCTTTTATTAGAGCCTCTACACTTTCACTAGATTTTGGTAGATAACTTCAAGAACTTTCTTCCATATTTCCTGAAGAGTGTCAACGAGTTCAGTTACAGATATAGTTGGGCGATGTTGCCTAACTCATAGTCGTTGTTCAATTCATACTACAGGTGTTCAGTGGGATTTATATCGGGGCTCTGCCAGCCAGTTTATTTCTTCAACTCCTTTCTCCTTGAACCATTCCTGCATACATCTTGCTTTGTAACGGGAAGCATTGTCATTTTGCTACAGGAAAGATCCATTTGCAACCTTTTGCAACCTTTTGCAACAGAGTTGGCAAGCACTGCAGAATTGTTCAAGATGCTACATCATACTACTGGCTGGCTTAATCCAAACTGACACCAGTTCCTCTGAATCTTGCAGTGGACACCATGCAGTCAGGCATGAGGTATTCTCGGGGCATCTGCTACACTCAAATGCATCCATCTGATTGCTAGTATGCACCGAGATTTTTCTTTTTTCCATAATGCAGTTTCAGTGAGCTGTACAGCATTCTAAATGTCGCTTTGCATACTTTGTGCTGTCCGACCATGTCCCAGACGTTCTCGATGGGCGACAGATCTGGTGATCGTGCTGGCCATGGTAGGATGTGGACACCCTGAAGGGCACGTTGGCTGCTGCGGCAGTGTGAGATCTAGCGTTATCCTGTTGGAACAGCCCCCCTGGCATACCAGCCATGAATGGCAGCACAATGGGTTCAACAACCATCCGAATGTAAACATTTGCCATCATGGTGACTGGGATAGCCACCAGGGGGGGGGGGGGTCCTGCTTTCGTAGGAAACCCTCCCCATACCATAATGCCGGGGGTGGGGCCAGTATGCCTACGACGGATACAGCTCGGTAACAGGACTTCCCCACTCCTCCTCCTGACCCTTGTGCGACCATCACTCTGACCCAGACAGAAACGACTTTCATCCGTGAAGACCACAGACCTCCATTCTGCCCTCCAAGTCGCTCTGGCTTGACACCACTAAAGACGTGCCGCACGGTGTTGAAGGGTAAGAGGCAAACATGCCACAGGGCGCCTGGAGTGGAGATTCCTGGCCAGGAGACGGTTCCGAATTGTGCGTGGAGTGACGTTGGGTGCCACAGCAGCCCGAATGTCTGCTGCAGATGCTGTCCGATTTGCCACAGCATTCCTACAGATGCGCCGGTCAACCCTGTCTCCAGTGGCTGGGGATCGTCCAGATCCTGGTCTCCTGGTAATCCTGCCTTCCCTGAACCATTGCTGCCAACAGTTGTACACAGTGGCAACGTCTCGACCCATGCGTTCTTCAATAGCACGGAACGAAAGTCCACCCTCTCGAAGGCCCACTACACGTCCTCGTTCGAATTGGGTTAGCTGCCCATATTCATATCGCAGTCGCCTTCGAGGCATGTTTTACGTACTCTATCACACAAGTCCACAAGTGTCTGAAGTGACACAGACGCGCGTCTGATCTCCTTTATATCTGTCATTGGAATGTCTCATTTGCATTTACAGGGTGGTGCTGGTGGCGCCCCCTATAAGTTGTAACCTTGAAACTTGAATCAATTGAATAAATACCATAGCTGAATATACTGTCCAAATTTCATTCATTTAACACAAGTCCTTCGTGGTGTTGGGATTTTTTTTCCGCCAGTGTACATGAAGGGAGGAGATTACTATTATTTTTTTTTTGATATGAGATACAGTACTTCATTTAAATTTATAGACTGCGATTTTTTTTTAATATCCAAATAATAATAATCCCTATTGTCCCGTAACCACCATAGAGGTGCAATTGCCTGCACAGTGAGTAAAGCTCTAGATAACCAGAAAGTGGTTACTGATCTCGAGCTATAGCAGTGAGCGATTTTGGATGCCAACACGAGGCGAAATAGCCAACTGCAATTTGGGGACAGTTGAGAGCGAAGTGGCGCTGTTTATTTCTCGTCTTTGGTAACAACTAGAATGTAGCGTAAAGTTTCTTCAAGCACCTCATGGCATTACTAAGTTAAGTGTATAGTACGTAACCACTTGAAGTGAGTGCCACTCGGATTTAGTGCATTCATAACGAATTTTCTTTTGGTCCCATGTTTTATTTTTTACAGAAGAATTACTCGTAAATATAAGAAAACCTCTGCAGTCATTTATGCTAATCATTTTTTTTTCGTTACGATTTTTCAGGGTTTCTGATGATATACTGAACGATTTGTTTCTTGAAATCTCTGATGAAATTTATCAACTGCCTGATATATGTGCTGCAGATTTATATGAAGCTGAATTTCTTCAGTCCTACCGTAGTCGTTATGAAGTTGCATAGAAAGATTATTTATTCACTTATTTTGGATGATTGAAGTCTAAAACGAAATGTTATGTAATTTTCATTGTAAATAATGGATTCCATTGAAGATGTACTCAGTTTCTTTTATTATGAAACAAACAGAAAAAAAAATGTGTACTCAGAAGTTTTATTTTTCTAAAAACATGTCCTCGTTTCAAATTGGTTTCACTATAAGTTTAAAAAAAAAATTCCCTGTACAGTGATAATATTTAATAAATGTAAAAATATTTAATATATCTGGGGATATTCACTCTACTTAGTATGCAGTGAATTAAAATCTATAAAATAACTGGTGATCAAACTGTAACAAAGTTTTATGCTCACTTGTAAAATAAAGAATTGAACATATCTGTAAGGATTATTAGTGTATTAGCCAGTTTGCATTAAAATTTGATGTACAGTTCATTTTGAATTTTTTGCTTTTGGTGTTTTTATTTAAATGAATTCCTCAGTTGAAGCTTAGAACAAATCTTTTACTTGTAGAGATGAACTTTTTACGTTTTAGAAAGTCACAAGGGGATAAATCGAAATGTAAAGAGGATTTTGAGAATCTCCCATTTCTTCTTGGTTAGCGCATCCATAACAAATTTTGCGACATGTGACGTGCATTGTCATGGAGAATGATCACTCCTGAAGACAGCATGACAGATTCTCGTTTTTGATAGCCATTGTTGGGGAGATTGTTCACTTTTAAAAGTTAAGAGTGGGTCTGACATGAATAGTAATTCAGTAATATTTCATGCTGGCAGGCATCAGAAGAAATTCAAATTTGCCTGCTGTCTTTTAAATCCAGACATTCTATGCAGAGGGGAATCTGGAATGCACTTATGTACAGGGTTGTGCATAACCTTTTGCTAGGGGTCTGGAAAATAAACAAAACTAAGTGGAATGTTCTGCGGTTGATAATCAAAAAGTACGTTTATTTCTGCTTTTATCACATCAATATTTAGTGTGGCCACCACCTGCTTCTCGAACAGCACGCATCCGTTTCGGGTAGGAGCGGAGGAGTGTCTTAAGAGCTGCGACGTCTTTTGCCACTGTTATTAGCAATGATGTTTTTGCTTTCCTGTGATAATTTCTCGGGCCTACCCTCAGCAAATTCGGCATGGCAGTTATCATAACCTTTCTTCCAATTGTCCGTCACCCATCTATCCGATCGGTTTAACTTGTTCGCAACCCATTTGCGATTAATAAAAGACGCACCTGCTTCCATTGCCTCTCGATATGCATTTGCACGAACTCTATCCATGAAACGCTGCTCTTCACTGTCATTTATTAAACCAGCCATATTTGTTTGATACCAATAGACACAATGAACTACTCTCTGCCGAAGCGTCATAAGAGTGTGCTACAACGCTGCCGTTTAAGCCGCAGCCCCCTAGCAAAAGGTTATGCACAACCCCGTACTATCTCTTATTGGTCAAGACAGCCAACACTCCATATGAAATTGGATCAAAGATGATGGGACTATTAGCAATTTTAAAAGAATGGCATGATCTGATTAATCGCACTTTCCTCAACATGTACATGGCAGGAAATACATTGCAACAGATAAGGTATAAACAGCATGAGGCAACGGACCCATCTTGTGGCATCGATGTTGTAGATCACTGGTGGTTCTGTCACGGCCTGGGGAATGACGGAAGTCCATAGGAGTCCTTAAAGTCTCCCACACATGTAGACAGCACCCCTAATAGTAAATTGCATTGTAACGTTGATGCTATGTCCAGGATATGGCTGCTTTCAGCATATGATTTCGTGCAGTGTGCTGTCAATTCATTTGATATCAGAGTGGTTCCAGGAGTATTCCCAAGGCTGTTCAAATCTGACGAATACTAACCAATTCGCAGCAATTATAGGACACTATCCTTATGGAAAGGTAAAATAAGAGTCGTGTCTCAATTCATGGCAACGATTTTCTTTTTTTTTAATTTTGCTAACATAGCACATTTTGAATGTACATTTGAAAGCCTGCCCTAATATGACCGTCAGATGAAATCTAGGTTAAGAACCAACATCATAAAATACCCACAATGTAACATAAATGAACATACACAAGGTGCGATCAAAAAATTCGGGACTGGTTGCGCATCTCGCAGTCTCTTCCACAAATACAGTAAATTATAGTCCTAACATTCAAAAATCAGCTTCTCAAAGGATTTTGTTTTTAATGTGCATTGGGAACTTGGAAAATGCTGCTATTGTGACCATGTGTGTGAGGTCGTCTGCGATTTTATCATAAACGTTAAATTTGAGAACGGGCAATCTGAGGAAGGACGTTCGGCAAAAGCGAACATGAAAAAAACTGGATGCTCCACCACAACAATGCACCTATTCACAGAGCTCTCCTCTCACATGATTTCGCTTCCACGCCCATCCAATTCGCTAGATTGGCTTCTGCAGATTTTGCTCTCTTTCCGAAAATGAAGATACAGTTGAAAGGTTGCCATTTTGATACGACTGAGCAGATCCAGTGCGAATTGCAGAAAGTGCTTGACTCGTTTCAATGGAAAGACTTTCAGGACACCTTCCCGAAGTGGCAGGAACGCTGGGCTCATTTGTATGGCTTCACAAGGGGACTATTTTGAAAGGGACACTATGTAAATGTTTTTAAATAAAGTACTTTCTCTTTAAATGAACCAGTCCCAGAACGTTTTGATCGCACCTCGTATGTAAAGGAGAGTAAAGCTAATCTCTCAGGTTATCCACAGTTTTTTTTACCAGCAGTGGGGAAAGCAATGAATACCATCAGCTGTTGCCACGTGCCAAAGCACTACGTCTTCTTTTATAAACACTGGATAAGTATATAAAGAGAAAAAGCATAACTTCTTGTCCACAAAAATTTATTTTATTTTCATAACTATATTTACAGAATACAGTTGAAGCTAAACAATTTACATAAGAATTATCCAATAAGAAAACAATAAAATTGAAGAGGACAGGTATGGATAAAGCAATACAAAATGAAAGGAAACAAAATTCCCAACACATTTCTTTTGAAGCTTTTGAAGGAAACAAAGTTCCAAATTTACTTTCATCTTCACACATGCAGCTTTTAAATTTTTGAAGATATTACAAAAGGATGCCAATAATTAAAAATGATTATGGAGTTTAACAATGAAATGATGTGATGCAGGATGTTTCAAATTAAAGTTAACATCTTGTAGGTTGTTACATCAAAAATATTCATCAGAAAATCATGAAATTTTGGGAATATCTTAATTCTCCTTGGTCGTTTTGTTCGTTACCAAATGTCATGACTCATTCATGGTGAACGAATTTACTTGAGGCAAATCTGTTATGCAGTAGGGGCCTCACTCCTTTATGCGTTTCCCAAGGGGCTAAGTTAATGACAGCTATGAGGTAGTTGCATCCAGGATGGACGGCTTAATGTGCTCTCCGAAGCATGGAGGGGTAAGATCTCGCGTCACTAATGGTCGGCCCGAGGCTCACAAGAAAGACAGACTCCGGCACTGAAAAGTCACATGACGAAGATAGTTACATTGTTTCCATCTTGTATTTTAACAATCAGTATATTTTATTAGCAATGAAGGTTGGATTGTTAATAGACATATCTTGGTCAGGTGACATTTCAGTGCCAGAGCCTGTATTTTTCATTAGCCTCGTGGTTGGCCATCCAGTGACTAGCCGTGCTAGGCAATGCTTAACTTTACAGAGCTGGCTTCCTCTGCGAAAGCCCGCTAATCCACAGCATCCCCATTGGCTCTGGAGAATTCCATTTCATCTGTCACATCTTAAGGACAGCAAGCACGCCATGTGCATAAAACATTCCAAGGCATACAATGATTTTAACAGTTGAATATGCTATTTTACGCTTACAGATGGTAGCAGACAATGGTGGCCATCAGAGTGAGCATGTTTCGTAATAATAAGACAAATAAATTGTGTGGCTCATTGTTACGTTCTCTAGTATTAGTATGCCCTCTATTGCTGGTTTTGGAATTAACATTTTCTTTTTGCTCTGCAAATAATTCCCACCAAGTATTTAAGGCCATCCCAAAAATTTCATGATATTCTGATGAATAGTTTTTGCTGTAGCGAACTACGAAATGTTACCTTTAATTTTGTGACATCCTGTATATAGTTTTTAACATTTTAAGTAATGAGTTTATATTAAAATTTAGTTCATCATTCAATAAATTTCATGGGATTAAATGTTTGTACATCTCTGTGGCTTCTAGTAAAGGCGCTTTCTTAGGGTCGTCTGAAATTCTTAGTATTTGCATATTTTATTTATCATTCCAATGCGACATACACAGTTTGTTATGTGCTTAAGGTTACAGTAACCCTCCTTTATAAAGGGTTACATGACACTCTCCAATATCTATGGTGTCGAATTTCTGTTTAACAAAAATGCTAACTTACAAGGAGCTGTGGAGATCGCTTCGAAGAACGCACCATGCGGCCATTAGGCCTAACGCCCGACGCAATGCTTTGCGAACTGTTACGGAACTATACCAATGGAATTCATCATTATATCTGTGATTACTGGATGCTAATTGATTCTAGTTTGTGTAAAAACTATTGTTTGACTGTTATATGTAGAGATTTGTAGTTTATATTGAGTTTCTTTGTTGTCTTTTTAGCCCTGTTTATTTATGGTTTGACGCTTGGCATGCTGGGTACTCCTGGTTCACTGATTACTGTCCCGTTGTTCCTGCTATGTATAACGGAAGTGTAATGAGTGTTTCTCGACGCGCTACCAGAGGGCGATCCCATAATTCCCTGCGGTTCCCCCCCCCCAATATAAAAGGGGAAGTGCGAGATTCAAGAGTCATTCAGAATCAGGCTTCCTTAGGGACTAGATCCCTCTGCAGTGTAAGGATCTGTTGAAACCAGTGAGACCCAGCATGACAAGGTAAAATTCAGCCTCTTTTAATTTTGTATTCTATTTGCTCTGTCCTTATCTCCATTTTGCTGCTAATTGACTTAGTAACTACCCTTTATCCTTAATACTGATATGAGATATTTAATATACACTTGTTGTTTGAAATTTGTGCGAATTTTAATAATGTAAGATCGTATCACACAGTTAGTAGGGGCTTCATTTACTGTTTATTAGTGAGAGTGAAACTCTTGACTCCGAATAATTTTGATTTTTTATAAACATGAGCTTAAGATTGTTAGATATAGTATTATTGACAGTAGTATTGTAAGTATTACTTAGTTATGTGTATAATTAAATCCGAACCTATCCAACCTCATACCTTGACTCTTACATCATTCTCGATATAATCACCACCACTTCACCACAACTGGCACCCGAACAGGGATGTGATAATCGAGATATGATGGAAGAAAACAATAATGCTGAAATGAATGTAACAGAGGGCTCGGTCCCCGCCGTATCTGGGTTTACCCATCTCATTCCAACCTTTACCGGAGATGACAGTTCTATTCATTTGGAAGGATTTTTCTGTGCTCTTGATAGTGTGGCCACTTTGGCTGGTTGGAATGATGAAATAAAGGCGAATGTGCTGAAGGCTAAACTAACGGGAACAGCTGCCCGTAAATTCAATGAGCTACAACTATATAAATTAAAGGGCAACTCTACGCAAAAAATCGATTATATTTTTTTTATATAATATCATTTTTTGATATAAATATAACACAATTCCTTTGAAATTTCTAATTTTGGTCCATAATTTCTATATTAAAAAATGTTTTGAAAAGCGAAAAACAGCACTTTGAACTCCCCTCTCGTCGGCCATTATTTTTCCGGAAGTGACATAGTGCGTGGTTACCTCGCTCGCTTACTCCGATTCTTTCTCATACTTTCGCTTACTGAGCTAGTACAGTATGTCTAAAATAGGAAGGCGGTTGGAGGGGAGGACAGGGGGTAGAGTTCATTTCATTTTTAGGTCGAAAGAGTTGATACAGCAACTTCCCCTTCCAGCCTCCCCTCTCTTTCCCCCCAAACTGATAAAAGGATTAAAAGCATCTCCCTTCTTATTACAGTAACAAAAACTCGGGAAGTCATTTAAAAAAACTGAGAGGAAGATATAACTAAACAAATTTGGCTTAATGCATTTTTCTTTTTGTTATTAATTGTTTAAATTAAAAAAGAGTAAAAATTATTTAATATTGAATTTAAACAAAAAGAGTAAAA